>WAAE01019303.1:0-58113 GCA_013400495.1 Nicator chloris
AGGTGGGGAGATACTTGAAAGAGGACTGCCATGACGACTCTAAGGAAAAAAGGCTCATTGCCGTAAGCTGGGCCCTGGCATATGCTTATCGCACATTGCTAGATACTGTAGGGCAGCAGACAGAGGCAGGGGGGCAGGGAGATAAACCAGCAGCTTCCCCAGTCACTCAGGCTGCAGACAACACCCCGGCTACTCAAGCTGTAGCTAAACCAGATAAGGTACCTGAGCCAGCAGCTAAAACAGATAGTGAGTCTAAATCAGCAGCTAAACCATACAGTTAGCCTAAGCCCCTGGCAGTTGCTCCAGCAAATAAATGCACACAGAAAACTGATCAACCAGTGGATGACAATGATCCACAAGAAGGACCTTCACCAAAATCAGAAGCCAAAGCAATTGGCACAGGATCAGAAGCCAATACTGATTCCCTTTCCCTGAAAGCCCTTCAGGGCCTAAGAAAGGATTACAGGCGACAACCCGATGAATCTATAATTAGTTGGTTAGTCTGTCTTTGGGATGCTGCAGGCGAGGCTACAATTCTGGATGGCACTGAAGCGAGGCATTTGGGATCCCTGTCACTTGATCCAGTTATCGACCAAGGAATGACGAGGGGGGCTAATCCTTGCAGTCTCTGGGTACAGGTCCTAGAAAGTGTGGCAGAAAGATATCTGTGTGCAGAGGATCTCTATATGCCGCAAACCCAGTGGAAGACCATAGAACAAGGGATTCAACGCTTGAGAGAGATGGCAGTGGCAGAGATTGTCTTCTCAGACAACTTAAACACTAGGAACCCAGACTTGGTACCATGTACATCCATGATGTGGTGGAAACTTGTACGACTTGGGCCACAAGAACACGGTTCTGTTTTAGCAGTAATAAAGCGAGATCACACGGAGGAGACTGTGCTTGATATGGCAAAGTAGCTCCGAGCACATGCAGATGCCATGCATGGTCCAACACATGACAGAATCGCAGCTGTGGAAATATGTCTACAGAAACTAGAAGATAAGATAGAGGAGAATCACAAGAAACTCCAAGAGGAGATGAAAGAGGGCTTTCTCCAAGTCTCTGCATTACAGATCAGAGCTTCTGGCACCAAATGCAGACGTTCCCCAGACAGGGAGCGAAGGACACCCTACAAGCTGAGCTGTGGTCCTTCCTGCGTGATTGTGGAGAAGACATGAAGAGATGGGATAGAAAACCTACTGCTGCTCAGGCACAACGGGTGTCTGAATCAGAGGATGGCAAGACTCAGGGAGGAAGTTCTACCAAAAAGGAAGTAGCTCCAGTTTCTCAGGAAGAGCAGGATAGCCAGGTTTAGAGGAGCCCTGCCTCTGGCCAGGTAGAGGCTAGGGAAAACCGTGGTTTTTGAAAATTGTAAATGTAAATTTTATATGTCCTAGTCTAGGGCAAATTTGGGAGGAAACCTCTGAATGGGATTCCTCTGGGAAGCAAGCCCAAACAGCCCCTCCCCCTCAGTTGGTCCGGGAATAAACTTCCTCTGAGAAAAAGTGGAAAAAACTATTTATTTAACAAACAAAAGCCCACAAGCACAGACAATTGAATAATATGAAACAATAAAACCTCTCGCCGCCCCAAAAGTGGGATGGCCAGAATGAAAGTGTCCCTGCCGTGAGTGTAGCTCGGCTCTTTCTCAGTCTCTCTCAGGGGGGCCAGGCCCTGGTGGGCCTCAGGCGCGAGCTCCCGGTGTCTCTCTGGTCTTTTTCAGTCCAGGACAGGTTTAAACAGTCCCAAGAAAAAGGGAAAAAAAATCTGTCCAGGGACCTTCTCTGCTTCAGCTAGCCAAAAACTAATTAAAAAGAAAAAAAAAAAAAAAAAGGAGAGCTCGCTCTCTCTCTCTCTCTCTCTCTCTCTGTCTGTCTGAAGACAGTGCAGTCTGAAGAGAAGAGAGTGGGAGTTCCAGCAGTTTCTCACAACAAACTGCGTGCTTCTGCTTCGCTCTTGAAACCAGCCTTAAAAGGTACAGGACATAATATCCAACACAAACAGAGCAGACAATTGGGGATACAAGCATCATAAAGTCACCCTAGGACAGAGACTGAAGTGGGAGCTTTACTGCAGCAGTTGAACTGGCCTGAAGAGTTGTTAGCAGTTACCACCCAGCAACCAGAGAAAACCAGTCTGACTCTTCATTTGATTTGAATTAATCCTATTTAAGTTACCTCTGCAAATAAAGGGATTGAATTCAGTTTAAATTTTTAAGGAAATCTGATGCTAACTACAGAGCTTTATCAAATTTTTACTACAATACAAGCACATCCTGAAGGTAATGTGAAATTTGCATTATTTTGATGTCAAATCAAAAGCAGCCGGATGTGACAAAAATTGTCACAGTTTAGTTGTATTTTAAGCAAATGTGATCTAAATCTCAACCTTGGTTAAATCCATTTAAGTTTTGCAGAGTTTGGAGTTCTATTAAAGTTTGTACAGTTTGCACTGAAATAAAGTGGCTTTGCAAAGCATTACTTGAATACAAGTTATCAACAGGAACAAGTTTAACTCCTCATTCATTTAGCTTTTTCCCTTCCTCATTTCAAGGGACCCAGTTCAGTTTGCAGGCATTGAGCAAGTCTTTCCTGAAGTTCAGGCAAAGGACAGTCCTCATCTGGCTTGTAGAGCAGGGCTCATCTCGTCCACCCTGCTTCCTGTATGAGCAGTGTTACATGCAAAGCCCTTTCTTGTCTTCCTTCCCTTCAGAACTGCAGCACCATGAGCAGAGGAACCTGCAGGAGAGGAAATGAAGCATCGGTATCACAAGGTCCCAGGTGGGAATCCTGTAACCCAGAGGAGTGAGGTAGCAGAAGGGAAAGAAAGGGAAGAGAACAAGACCCCCCTTCTTCCTTGTACAGGTGCCTGAAACCTTACAGCTCTTTCTGCTAGCCATACCCCGCTAATTCCAGGGTCTCTTTCTTGCTTCCCTCACTCACTGAAATCTTACTGCCAGCCTGAATTTTGCCTGTATGAGGGGCAGTAACTGAGGTAGGTCTAAACATGCTTGGTACTTTCCTTACAGCAGTATTAGTCATTGAGACAGGAGACACAGGAAACACTGGTGATGTGTAAGATAGCAGACGATGTATAAGATGGTTGCATAAAACTGTCTAAGTTCTAAACTTTCATAGATGTTCATTGGACCTTGGCAGATGTGGGCCACTGTCTCTCTGCAGGCACAGAATGTAGCCAGCATCCAGCTGCAAAATGCCTAATTAGGTGATTTATAATTGTGTCAGTAGCATGTGGCTCACCCAATTGAAAGTATTTTACTGAGCATACGCCTGGTTATCAAATAACCCCTCCCATGAGAGGTGATTTAAATGACCTGAAATAGGCTGAAGGTTCAGTGGGGTGAGGGAGAGTATGGGAGAGAGAAACCTCTGTAGTCCACCAGTCACTGGCAGTCACCTGGGAAAGGCAAAGCCATAGTTCTGATTAAAAATCTGGTTTTGGTACTTTAACCATGAATTCTTCACACAAAGTTCATTAGCAGTCCTTGGGATGGCACTGTGAGGGTGCAACCATGAGACCGCAGAACATGCTCCCTCCCTTCTCCAAGCCTGTGACCCGCTGCAGTGAAGTCACTGGTGAAGTGCTGTCCCCAGGCCCTTGGGATGAGACATCGCAGTGCTTCAGGCAGCTGTGGCATCCTCTGCCCAAGCCAAGCAGCTGTATACTGGGTTGGAGAAGCCTGAGTGTTTCAGATCACACAGGACACCAATATCTTACTGGAGAATGAGATATGTTCTAGGTATATGTCCTATCCATTTTTTAAAAATCCCTTTCTGACATTAAAGCCATTTATCCTGTGACAACACTTGTGCATTGAGCTGCTGGAGTATGGCTTCAGGGACCTACCATATGTAGGCAAAGGAATAGCACTTTTCTGTGTCTGTGCCACAGACACAAGCAGGTCCTTTGTGGATTGCTCAGTTGCACCTAAATATCTGAAAATAACCTTTGTTGCCCTTGCTCTAGACTCAGATTCTTGATCTGCATTTGCTATCACCACAGAAAGCAGAGAAAGTGTACCTTAAAAATGACTAAGAAAGGATTCCATGGCCATGGTGGGATGGCCACCACTTCAGGATGGGGTGTTTTGATGAGCCATCCCAGACTGAATGCCTGCATTTAAAAAAATCCACTGCATGTGTTTTATTCTGCTACCTTAACTGTAGCAATGTTTCTCTGCTTGTTTTTCTTCATAGCTCTTGTTTTTTTTGGTGTCTACTAACTGAACACTTTTTGTCATGGAAAGGTAAATGGGTCAGCATTACTAGAACACTGTTGAAGTCTCTGTAAGACATTTTGGCTAGTTCTAACTATAGAAGGAGAGCTGGGGTCTATGTGCTGAAGGCATGTGGGTCATGTGGAGCCTTTTGTTTAATAATTGTGCCTAGTGGCAGGATTTTTCTTAAAACATACAGAGGCCTCTTTTCTCACTAAATAAAACATATGTTTTTTTCATCTTGACTGAAGAGGATATTTCTCTCACTCAAATTTTCAGTGGAAATTATTAATCATAAGCCACTAGTCAACATGGGTGGCTGTTTTCTTTAGTATGTCTATATTTTCCAGTAAAGAGCATACTTTCTTCTTTGATCTTGAAACAGAAAGATTACCAACCCACTTAGTAGGAAGAATAAACAGGGCCTGATTCATCTGGGTTGGATTCCTGATGCAGATGAAACTTCCTTTAGCTTTTGAAGCTGGTGATGATACAGTAGGAAATGCTTCATACTATTTTGCCTTGACAGTGTGTAAAAGAAAGAAGGAAATGCAGAAAAGATGCTCAGCACCATCTTTTGCACTGCCTTGATGTGACTTCTTGGCCAGGCCAGATTGCTGCAGACTACTGAAGGTACCTGTCTGGCTGACAGCACAGCCCAGTCAGGGGCTGAGCAGCTTCTTCACAGATGGAAAACAGTGGAAACAATGTTTGGGAGAACAGCATCTACATCAGACCCTCATACAGATGGAGCCCCAGGCCAGGCACTGTTTTGCTGAATAAATATATTGTGCTTGAAAGAGATCCTTATTCACTGGCAGTATGTTTTAATCAAAAAACCACAGCTTTTTGAGTAAAAAACATGGCTTTTTTTAGAAGCAAAGTACTTCTTGCTCTGGAAGTATGGCTTAAAGATTGCTTATTGTAGCCTACAGCAGGTCTATAGGTCATAGAAGTTGCTGTCTGGCTAGGGTTTTGTCAATCAACGGGGTGGATGTCAGGTATTTTTCTGGAGGCTACCAGTCCCCACGGGCAATGTTTGCCAACTTCTATTTCAAACGGGGCTGTGTCATGGTCATAGAGATATTGCAGCTCCCCAAATAGTAAATCCTTTAATTTCGTTTTTCTTCCCTACACTCCTGAAACCCACACATCCCTCTAACACAGCCATAACAATGTCTAACTTCTCTCTCATGACCACAGTATAACCAAGCAGGGCTTTCTGCCAGGCCCTTCCCCTGAGTTCCCCCTTTCTACACCAGTGAGCCGCTGCAAAGTCCTGCTGCTGTCAGCCGATGTCCTGGAGCGCTACCCTGCTGGTAGAGGAGGTCCTGGTTTGGCTTCTGAAGTACAGGCATTAGGAAGAGCCAGGGCCTGGAATGAGGTATATTTCCATGGAGCTGTGATTGTGACTGAGCAGCAGAGACACAGCCAGGAGAAGGGACAGAAATGCAAGCATTGGTCTGGTTTTCAGGGATGTAGGTAGCAAGAGCTACTGAGGTATAGCTCTGTTCCATGAGAGCAGCAGAATTAAGCTCTGATTGCCTTGAGAGATCCTGTTGTGCCTTTGTCTCATGGTCCTGGTCCTGCCCAGCTGTGTGGCAGCCCCATAGAGAGGAGCATGAACACAATCAACACAGGCAGTTCTGCTGGCACTCAGCCAAGTGCTTAATACAATATCCATTGTTTCACTTGGGCCCAAAGGAGCCTTAATGACCAAACTTTTATTTTTAATTTTTAATATGTTTTTAATTTTTTCAATTTTTTTCAATTATTAAAATTTTAGAATATTTTTTAATTTTAAAATATTTTTAATTTTAAAATTTTATTAATTTATTTAANAGAATTATTTGACTGAATAGAAAAAAACAAGTACCTGATATTTTGTGGAGGAAATTAGCCAGCTAAAGGACTGACAGTTCCAGTCTTGAGCTTCTTCCTCTACTGTTTGGCCTCAGGACCCAGAAAAGCCTATGCAGAGCTCTCATACTCCATAGATTATGTTCAAACTGCCACCCTTGGAAGACAATATGTTCTCTCCTGCTCTCATCAGCTAGAGCTAACATAATTTCCACTTTTCTCAGTGTTTCAGAGATTTTTCCAGAAGAACCCTAGGGCAGCAAACAAACCTTCCTTCTCATCAGGTGGAAAGGGAATTCCGCCTTGCAAGTCTTTGCATGATCCAGTTGTTAAATCCTGGCCTCAATTTTGAGAGATGGCAGTACAATATATAAGCTGCAGTGAAACTTGCTGCTGCAGTGCATTGAGACAGGGGATGAAACATCATTTGCGGTGGATTTGCCAACAGTGTACTAAAAACTGGGAGGAGTGTTGCAGAATTTAATATGTGGAGGACATTTGATATTTCAAAGTTGTTAATGCTTGCAGTTTTTAAAAATTATTGTGCTTGATGTGTGCAGCAGCTAAATCTTTCTTGTTGATAATCAGAGCTGATTTATCTCTTTTAAAAAATTGATCTCGAGCCATACAAGATCTTATTACTCCCAAGGGGAATTAAATAGCTTAGGCATACCCATTTAGATGAAATTCACCCCCTGACCTCTTATTCACATCTCCAGTTCATACCTTTCCAGTTCATTTTGCCAAAAAAGCTGTTCAATCCTTCCTATTCCTCCCTCTTCTCCAAGCAACCCTGCTCACTGAATTGAACTCCTAATCGTAGAACATAAATACAAACTTTCATCTCTCAAGGAAATGGGAGATTTTTATCTCAGTGGGTCGACTGCTATAACCATAAGGGACTTGGGTATACAGAATGTCTCATTGCAGTTGAAGTGAAACAAAGGCAGAGCTCCCCAGTAAATCTTGTATGGGCAGAAGTCCCTATTGACCACATGGATTTATTTTCAACTAAATATTTTCAAATACCTGTTTGTTTTTTTTTCTGTATTTTTCTGCATGGCAACTTATAGATTCAAATGCATAGGCAACTTCCTACATTATAAAACACTTTATGAATAATGATGTGAGATACCTTCAATACCAATCCTCATTTTGATTCATTTGTTTGCTCTGCTCAAGTTTGAGAGCCTCTTTTCCCCAGCCTTAAATAAACTTCTTAAAGCCTGTAAGAAATATGATAGAATTTAGAACTATTGGAACTTTGAAGTCAATAAAATACCTGTACTAAGGGAAAATGGTCGTCAGTGTCATTTCACTCCCTATCCTATATATTAGATATGAAACTGCAGTCTTAAAGCTAATCATGAAACTCTAAGAGCATTCGTACTTGGGTTCATAATTCAGCTTGGGAAGATGAACTTGCAAAATACATATCAAAGATAGTGTTTCAAACCATCTCAAGACATGCATGTATTCAAATTATGACCTATTTATCATTTATTTCCTCCAGAAATAGTATTTTCCCAAAATTGGGAGTTTCCAAAGAGAGACTTTACTTTTTGAAATGATGACCTGTTAGAATATCAAGCTTTTGTTTAGTCTTACTGACTGTTATTTTTTATTTTCTTTTATTTTAATCCTTTCTTGTCACACAGTCTACAGACTTGGTTCATATTATTTTTACATAGTTTTTTCTTTTTTTTCTCATTCTGTTATCCTTTATCTTATTCCAGCTCCTTTTGATTTGGAGGTATTGGAAAATGGCAGAAAGAAATTGAAAATTGTCCCAAAATAATCTGGGACATTATAAGCATACTGCATAAGGGATTAAAGGAAAGGAAGAGGATATGGGACAATATGAAAAAAAAACACTTTCTCATGAAAATAATAGGAAATAAACACATGCAAACAGTGTCATTACCTCACTGCCTAGAAACAGGTCCGAATTTTTGGTTTTCAGTTTTTTAATATTTTTTTCCTAAGTCCTTTTCCCACTAAAATGCTATACAGGGATAAATTGCCCTGCACTCTCTCCCCATTGTGCTGTGGATTTTACTGAGATTAATTCTTTCACATGACATGATGCATGCATGCATGAATGTTCTTATGGAAACATATGGCATAATAAAAAAATGTTTTATTAACCATAAAAATATATTTTTCAAAAAAAAAAAGACTAATGGAACCTGAGACTTTCACAAGCTTTGTTATAAATCATAAATTTATATGTATATAAAATATGTATCTCTCCAGTGCAGAATATATGTATTTTGAACTGCCTTGTTCAGACTTCCATCATTTGTTGCTTATCCAGCAGCACCCCAAGGAAACCCTCAAGTTTTTCCTTCTTTCAGAAACACTTTATTTCTTGAATTTCCTTCTCAGTCTGGTGAAAGGTTCCAAGACTCCATTCTTACATAGGATCTTGCATCCAGTTCTTCTCATAGGTAGTAGATGTTAGCTATTTTCACCAAAATTTTCAAACACAGTAATTTCATCAATATTTTTTTTAAATTGTGAAATCAATGTATTTATGTGCCATTGTTGTCACGTGAACAAATGACACAAACTCGACACTTCCAAGCTAAGGAAGTCTAACTTTAATAACAAACAACCTCTTTTATAGAGTGAAAGGACAGAGCTGGACCTAATCGGTCCTTGATTAACACACTATCACCATGATTGGCTAATTAGAATCAACACTTTTCTACATGTAAACAAGATAACAGGCTGCTATGGAGCAGCTGTTTACATATTTTCCACAGCTTACCTGTGGGAAATTCACAACCCTGCAGCTGAAAATTCAGCTGCAGTCTATAGGAAAAAACCAAAATGAGATCCACATTTATGCATGCACAGCAAGATTAGTTTGCTGGGGAGGTCAAGTAATTTGTCAAAGAATGGTAGGAGAAAATGTAATGCGACCCAATACACCAGAGTTCCCCTCTCCATCTCTGCCTAGGAGCTGGTTAGCTGAGCAGAGCTGTGTAATTGGCAGTCCCCGCCTCATTTGAATGCTCTACTCAGTCTCATTTGCTTAATGTTGCAGTTAGCAGTTTGCACCTTCTCTCTGCAATAATTCTGTGTATCCAGGTGTTTGTTGAGGAAAACCCTGTTCTTGATGTACCAGCTTATTTCCTTCTCATCCCCATTTACCCTACCAAATTTGAAATCAGCCTTCTGTTTGCCAGACAAGCAGGCTGTGTGTCTCTCTCAATAGTATCCTCTGAGCAATATTTGGGGCTTTCTAATGTATTACAGAGAGGTTCAGAATCAATGTACTGCTCTGGTTCCAGTAGCCCAAAGGCATCTGGCAAGATATGCAGGCTAGATTCACAGCTGGTCATTTATGGTCAGAGTTTTGACAGATTTCACAAGGAGCATGAAGGGATCATAATTTCTTTCACACTGACGGCTCTGAAGCAATTTGAGGCAGGTCAAGTAACCCCTGAACCCTCTGGGGAAGTTGTAAAGTTTCATGTCAAAACTACAAGAAGAAGATAATTGCAATGCAGAGTCCATGAATATACTGGCCATAGGGACTATGTTGTGTTTGTGCTGCAAGACATGAGTAGGAGAGATCAAGCCTCCTAGTTTAGGGACAGATCTTGTAGGTTCGAGCTGACCTAAGGAGCAACTGCAGTCTTACAATATATCCATCTTGTAATATATTCCTCTGTTAGTAAAAGCATTCAGGATTTAGTTAAATGAGAGGAGCCCCAAGGTGTGAATGGCAAAGATGTATTCATAGCACAAATACAAACAATGCAGATGCACATAATTGGGGCAGTGCATCACAGAGAAGTCTCTGCTGTACTCTCTCAGGTTTTGTTCCTCTGCTAAACTAACCCTACGAAAAGGGCATGTGCAGTACATGGCAGTATGGCTGTACCACAAGGACTGGCTTTGGAGGTAGTCTTTCTCTTTTTTTGTCTCGAGTGGAAAGTTTATCATAAAGGAGACTAGAAAATAAAAGTTCTTTCTATAGCCACACTACAGGAATCTTACATTCTCTTCAACTAAAAACTGACATCTTTAACACATTGTTATCATTTCATGTCTGAGTCAGTGGATCAGGCAGGGTGCCAGTTTACAAACAAGGCTAGAGCAAAATACAGAACAGTACTACAGTGGGTGTCACATGACTGACCACGGAGCCGTCATGAGAGCTCAGGGAGGTTGGGAAAGGTGGGGAAATGCTGATTTCCCATTGTCCAAGTTCAAGGAGCTGGAAAGCTCTGCTTCCAAATTTCCATGCCACAAGCCACTTATACCTAGAATAGAAATGGGGAATCAGTTATAAGCAGCACCCATATGTCTGAATAAGTTCAAATTCTGCTTCTGTTTTGTATTCAAAACTGCTTGTGTAGTAGCTTCTGTAGGACTTAAGCAGATAGGAAGTTCCTCATTCTCTGCAGAATATTTGCCCTTAGCCACTCATAAATCTAGTAAATCACTTCCCCACAGAAATTTTGGGTACCATGCAACATCTCAAGAATCTGAACAGAATAGTTTTGCATCTCTTCCTCATGCATAAGATCATTACTTTGCACAGACATGCAAAGCAGTGGCATTTCTAGGAACTAGCCCACCGTTACGATTCAAAAGATTTCCAGATATTTTGCTTTCAGTTTTGTCTTCCTGCAATGTGGGAGCATGAACTCCATCAACAAGCGATTGTAACAATCCCACCCAGTCACTCACCCACCCAGAATCAATGGCAGACACAGCAAGCAGTTCTTCCCCTCCCAGAGAAAGCCTTGCAACAGACACAAGCAGAGATACAACTGGGCTTAACACAACCTCAGATTCTTGTTTTTTTAGCTGCGTTCACTGCTGCCATGGGCATGTATTCACTGTTGTACTCATGGGAGTTGGATTCACATTTCTGATTCTGCCAACAAAGAGAAAATGCCATGAATTTAATTTGTGGTCATTTACCTTTGCCACTCCTGTCTTTGTTCATAAGTAGGGCGGTTACTCTGTTTTCAGTGGGAACATTAAGGTCAAAACAGACATGTCAAACTCACATAGAAAACTTAGAACGAAACAAGCTAAAAATTAAAAACACACATTTCCCAAAGTAATAGCTAATGTCCTTGGTCTTTCTTCTTTCCTGAGTCAAATCTAAGTGATTTTGCAGCAGAACAGTGCTGGAATTGCTCCACTGATGCTTGTTTCCCCTTCTTAAAGAAAACAATCTGGTAAACTGCTTACCAAAGTAGTTTTGCTGACCTGTGCAGCCTTTCTCCTCTTTCCCTTGCTTCCAAGCCTTTAAATCAATAAACAATTTTGTCTTAGAAAAATTAAATCTGAGCTATTGTCATCAATTACTTGAATTCCAGTGGTAAATTAATAACTCCGTCTTTTTGTCAAAAAACACAGCAGATGGTGAGTATGTGCCTGTCCCACTCTCTAAATCTCATTAATTCAAGTTCCCCATCCATGGCCTTTGGAAGAAGGGTTCTGCATAATCTCATATATTTGCTTACCTTGTTCCTTAAGCAACAGGCCACAACACAGCAGACACAGGAAATGGCAAAAATGATCAGGCTGATAATTATCCATAACATGAGTCCGAGTGAAAAGCAGTCCTCCTTATCTGAACATGGGGAGGCAAAAAAAAGTCATTACTTATAATTTTCATTTTTGCCTTCTACAGATAACTTCAATTCTTTTCCCTCTTCATATTAATAAATTAGCAAAAGTGAACTCTGAAGAAGGATTTTGCTGAGGTGAATTGCCACCTTGGAAAAGTGTATTCAGTAGGAAGCAGAAGATAGCATTTTTTCAGAAAGAGAGGGGAAACTGTTGGTACACAGTGCTGAAATGTAGACTGAAAAGAAACCAAGCCAGGCTTGAGAGCATGCTGAGAAGAAAAGAAAAAAAACCAGAAAAATCCCAACCTCCAACATGGCGTTTCAGATCTGAACAAGGTTTAAGCTTATAGGCAGTAAGTACCACCGGTGATTTAAAGGGCAGCCTGGTCAAAAGAAGGGTAGACTTTGGCAGTTGTGTTTGAATAGGGAGGCAAGCTGAGGTACTCAAGATTACCCTTGCCCAGATCTGGGAGAAAATATGACAGTGTGAAACATTTAGAAAAAGCTCTGGGCATCTGGCTATCCATGCAAGTGGAAATGGACATTGCAGATAAAACCAAATATCACAGCTTGATTCTGAGAAGGTTTTTTAAATACAGCGAGGATTAAGAGACAATTTGACTCAACCACATAATTGCTATAGCATTTCAGCTTCTATCTTTGTTTATTCCTGGCGTTGGAAGAGAGGAAAAGAAAGCAAGGGAAGGACAACAGACAGTACCATGCTGCAACTGAACTGCATGCAGAACCAAGAATTGATGTGAGCAAACTCTTTCAGTTTAGTATACTAAAGAGCCACTGAATGAAAGCCAGGTCAAAATTAAAGCCTGGGCTGTTAGACTTCTGGAGTTAGTCCAAGCCCCTCTCAGTAAATGGCCAAAAATTCTCAACAGCTCTGGATCTATTCTGCTCTAAGAAGGCCCTAAAGCTGAAGAGAGGTGAACATCATCTTCTTCACACCTCAATGGCATCTCAGAGTTCCATATACAACCATTAGTATGGATATTTGACGATCAATTTTCTTTAATCCCAGGCTTTTGAAGATAGCTCAGAATGGCTCTCTTTTTACCCACTGGCTAGACCTAATCTTAACATTTATACTCAGCAACTTTAAAAATGGACAAGAGAAATTGTTGTTGCCGTCAAAGGAGAGACTGCAGTACTCTAGAAGCTGTAGTCAAGCTAACTTGGGTGCCAGCACCACTATGCAAAAATCAGCATGGCCTGCAAAACCTGCCCAAGAAGATGAATAAATATGGAGAGCACATGCTAAGCAGAGTGCCAACAAAGCTCCACTGTTACCAGCCCCCTGCTAAGTAGTTTTAAGCTACCTGCTAATTAGCTGTGCAAATTCTAGTCACATTTTTCACCGCAACATAGCTGTACCCAGTGCCTACTTATCAGTAAACTGAAGTGAGGGGAGAAGAGAACTAAACTTACCTTGGATGAACAAATAGGTTTCTTTCAGACAGCAATCTATGTAAGGAGGGGGTAAGAATATCTCCAGCCAGTAGGTATAAACATCAATATGTTTTCTTTCCAGATTTTTAAGAATGAAAGTGGTGCTGCTTCTTGAATTCTGTGTCTGACAGTAGGTGACATTACTCTTGGGGATAACTCTCTCTTTGCTCAAATGGAGTGCACAGATTTCCTTCTTTTCACGCCCTTTGAAGAGGGTCATGCTGAACTCACTCACATTTTTGGGGTTGGGGAATGTGAAGTTGAAATTTCCATTTTCAAATTCCACCATCACCTGGGTGTCAGAAACATGGGGCTGATCTGAAGACATGAAAACAATAGGTATAGTCACACACACAGCAGTGAAAAGAATCCTTAAAGTGCTAAGAAACTCATTTAAATAAAACAAATGGATGATGTGATTGTAATTTAAGGCATATAGGTACTCAGAAAGGTCTGGCTGTGAAAAGCAGCCCTCACGATGAGATACCAGCATATTATTCTGGTTGTGCCAGATATTACTGATAAAATAAATGAGACCTGGCCTGTTATCTGTTCTAAGGCTGGAGAGATTACTGTTAGCACTAGATCAGTGACCTTGATAATATTACTTGCTACTAAAGCTACTAAATTGTGAAGTTACTAATATTACTTACAATATCAGTTACTGGATATTGTTTAAAGGCCCCCTGGACCAAACACTGTATAGACGTAAATCCCTGCCTCAGTGTCAGATTGTCCTATTCATAGATAGAACAAGGGGGACAAATATGATAATGATAATAATTATTTCTAGTTTATGATTCGTAATCTGTACCCTACTGAACATGCAATTATAAAAATATTTAGATTAGAAAAGACCCTTAGGATCATCAAGTCCAAGCATTAGCCCAGCATTGCCAAACCCACCACTAAACCATGTCCCTAAGCACCACACCAACATGTCTTTTAAATCCCGCCAGAGGTGATGACTGTACAGGCAGCCTGTTTCAATGTTTGACTGCTCTTTCAGTGAAGAAATTTTTCGTAATATCTGGTCTAAATCCTCATGCAACTTGAGGCCATTTCCTCTTGTCTTGTCACTTTTTACTTAGGAGAAGAAACAGAACCTTACCTTGCTGCAGCCTCCTTTCAAGTAGGTGCAGAAAATTACAAGTTCTACCCTGGGCCTCCTTTTTTTTTCAGGCTAAACACCCCCAGCTCCCCCAGCCACTTCTTTTATCAGCTCTGTTGCCTCCTCTGGACCCACCCCAACACCCTAATGTTTTTCCTGTAGTGGGGGGCCCAAAACCAGACACAGGAATCGAGGTGTGGCCTTACCAGTGCCGAGTACAGGGTGACAGTCATTGCCCTGATCTTCCTGGCCACACAGTAATTGATACAGGCCAGGATGCCACTGGCTTTCTTGGCCACCTGGGCACCCACTGGTGGCTGGTCAGACAGCTGCTGACCAGCACCCTCAGGACTTTTACCAGGCAGCTTTCCAGACACTCTTCCCCCAGCTTGTAGGGCTGCCTGGGTTGTTGTGACCCAAGTGCAGGACTTGGCATTTGGCCTTGTTGAATCTCATACAGCTGATCTCGACCCATAACTTGGTGTTGTCTGCAAATTTATTGAAGGTGCAAGTGGGAAACCCCACTTGTAAGCAGCCACCAGCTGGATGTTACTCTATTCACCACCACTCTCTGGGCCCGGTGACCCAGCTGGTTTGATGATGTAGATGAAAATTTAAAATGGGATGTGAACCACAAACTCCTACATGACTGCCTTAGCCACAGCACCTGACTTGTCTTTGTGGAATAGATAGTGATTTGAGACATGACAAAGTTTCAACCTAATTACTTAGATGGCTATAGAACCATTATCGCTCAGATAATGGAAGGCATAGAGGACAAATGTTACTGTGTGTGTGCACCCACGTGCAATCTAGAAATCACACTTGACCCTCCCAAAATCTCTATGAAAAGCTCTCAGATGTTGTGGGACTCTCATTTGACAAACTTCTTCGAGAAGCAAAGAAAGTGAACTGATTGAAGATGTCCTGCTACCTCACAGTTTGACTGTGTAAAGTCAGCAAACAATAGCACAGAAAACTCCCTCAGACAAAAAATGTTAAAATGTGCAGTAAAAAAATGACAGTTTTTTTCTTTAAGGGCAGTATTTTCTAATGTAAAAAGGCATTTTAAACCATAAATCAAATTAGGCAAATGCATCTTACCTATATTTTTGCATGCACGTGATGAGCACCTGTCAACTCCTGAAAAATACAAAATTATTTTCTGTTTAACTTCAAGAAGAGTGATGCAGGAATGGAGTTAACCATGCAATGTTAAGATGCTGAAGCTATTTTATAATTTGTATCATTATCCTATCTGATCCTTTCTGTGCTACGCTCTAAAGTCATATGATGTGATAAAAGAATGAAATATAAAAAATCAAAGTAGAAAGAAAATGCCCAAGGCAAGAATTTATATTGATCATACACATAACGTTCACAAATTCTTAAAAACAACTTTGCAAAGTAATATATGTACTTCATAAATAGAACTGACATCTTTTACCAAGATACTGAGGAAATCTGCCTAAAATAAAAAAGCATATATTTGATTTCTCATGAATCCTGATTTTGCAATGAGCCAGCATTATAGTTTTCCCAGAACAAAGTACTCATTTCCATCATGTTTGTTCTGCTTCCCCCACTGCTTGACACAGCACCGAAACATCTTATAATTTTTTCGACGATCCAATACACACATCAAGAAAACATCCGTGCAGTGCATATGGTTTTGTTCCTTTTCCAACAGCAACTTTTTCTCTTATTGTACACAGGTGATCTTCATTACAGAACACAGACACATTTTTAATAATTGTTCTGGTTTTGTTTTTTAAACCGCTGCCTCCATCACCACACACTATAGCAACACTTTGTAACGGTTTGTATGTCAGTACTGGCAACTTAGCACAGTCTGACAGTGTTTCATTTGGAATTTTTCTTTTTGCAGTGCCCTAAAATAAAATGTTCAGATAGGTAGACAGATAAACAGGAAAAAATTCTATCTGCTGTTCCTGTTTTCTGGTAGCCTGAGTAAGATCTTGAGATGTTCCTTGGAATGAAATATATCTACATCAGGATTTTATGATGCTAAGGAAATACAGGGCAAATACTTAACGATTTTGATGCAGTATCCTATTCTTGTTACAGCTATGTGGTAGTCTAGATAGATCCATACAGAGTAGACCTCCAGCTGTTCCAGGTATTGCACTGATTGCATAGTATAAATAATCTTTTTTTTCCAAAGCACCTGTTATCTTTGACATTTGGCCTGTAAATCCACAGGAACATAGGATCATTCTCCTTTTGGTGCCTTTGTATGATCTCAACTCTTTCAATCTTTTAGTGCTCATGCTTTTTTCCTTTTTTGAATTCTTGCTCCCCAGTTACTGCCATTGGCAAGGACATTGAAATGAATGATACTCATTTAAGATATCTTTAGTGTGACACGGAAGCTAATGGACTTCTGGAAAACACTTTGCAATGCTCAGTAAGACAGCAATAGAAACTGTTATCCCTTCTTGATTGATTTACCATTTTCCTAGTTATCAAATTCTTCCTGGTTTACAATGCCCTTATCTAATTCAGTGACAGTTTTAATATCTGTACCTCTCTGAGGACTATTACTTAAGTGCATGATAACAAACAAGGTATTTAGCATCTTGTACCACTGGTGTGAAGATAAGGCAGAGAAAACACACAGCTTGCCAAGCCACAGTGAAATAAAGCTCTAGAACCTCTGGAGGCACAGACAGAAAGTGGAAGCCCTTAAAATATTATATAGTCTGAAAAGAAGAAAGCAAAGGTCAAATTAAGAAATAATTCTTGATGAGTTATATGTTGCATGGTGAAAGAAAACAGTTGCTATGAGAACAGCATTTGAGATAAAGGTCACGTAAAATGCTCTGTAGTTTGACATCCTGTAGTCTGGTAACACATACCTTTAAAATTAGGCCAAACACCCAACAAATTGTTTAGGGAAGGGAAGAAAAAACAAATGTACAACAGAAGCTAGGGAGCATGATGAATGCATAAACTTATCTGATACTTTCGAGAAGTATCTACCTGGAGTTGAAACATTTGTCACTGGTCATCTCAGAGGAAAGGCAGATGCTGACTCTGTCAGGGCAGCTACAGAGCCAAGTGGTACCATATTCCTTCGATGTTCAAGAGGAGCACGGGGCAACCCTACTTTGAGCACTAAAGTAACAACTTCAGATTTGTTTTCTCTGTTTGTCTCTGAGAATAGTTAAATTTGACTGTTAGCTAATGCAATTGCCCTTTCATACCATGTGGATTAAAATGTTTGTCAGAGACCATGCTTTTAATCCTTGTTTTTAATGGAAAAGGGCAGAGAGAGGTCATTAAGCATTTAGTTCATGTGACCTTGTGGCAAGCTGAAAGATCGTTTTGTATTCTCTCCAACGCAGCAGCCTAAAATGCCTGTTTTCAAGGAAGACTCAGTAACATATTTCTCTGAATGAGCATTTTGGTAAATGTGATGCAATTAGTATTCCTCTGAAACAAGTCTCCATATAGAAGAGTGTGCTTAGCATAGGATAAAGGCAACATATTTTAGAATTAGATTAACAGTGCCTGAGATTAAAACACAAAATTGTCTACACGGAATGACCACAACGAGTGAGAGCTGATATGAATTTCCAACCCACTAGCTATTCAGCATCAGCTCCTAATTTGAATGCCCTTGTTGAATACTAAAAAGTTGCTTATTCCCCTTGCTGACCTTCCATGCCCATTTGTAGCCATTCGTTCCTAGGTAGTCATACGGACCTGCACCACTCTGTTGTTAATGGCCAGACACTTTTGGGATGTTTCTTGCCAAGCTCCAGTCAGAATGAATGTACATTTAGTGGGACATGAGATAGGAAACTGGGGTTTAAACATCCAATAATATTGAAAGATTCACTAATTCTCCCTAATTCTCCCTAATTCTACCTCAGAAATATGTGAATAAAAGTCTACATTATGGTATTGTTGAAATTGAACTGAAGAATTTCACTGGTTCAGCAGTAAAAATGCTTAGATATGGCTGTTAGACTTCTTTTTGTTGTTTTTCATAAAAGAGATAATTCAATTGCAAATAAAGGTTTGAGATGAGGAAACAAATCTTTAGTTTGTTTCCTAGCAGTGTCACGATGTGGAGTTGCAAGGAGTCGTCCCTGGCTGACCTGATGTGAAGAAGAGTGCCAAGACAAATATTGTGGTTTTGATATAAATCTGAGATTAACATGTGTATGAAAGTTACATTGTGTTATGTTAAATTCTGAAGGAGAGCATGCATATGTATGCATTTGTGTATGACTGTATTTACAGTCATGTACATTTCCATTTCAATTTCATCTTTAGTGCAGTGGGAAAGCCTTTTAGCAGAAGTTTGGGAATTTCTATGGTAGTGTGCTTGGATACTGAGGCCAATGGAAAGTGTGTTATTTTCATGTTAATGGGATTGCAACTTTGAGCTTTCTAGTTGCTCTTTGGCAGACCCAGCACTATTTAAAAACATCACCAATCTGTTATGCATTTTGGTCCTAACAGAAGTTTAAAAACTACTTTCAATCACTTTTCAAGCTTGGTTTAAGGTAGGAGAATAGAATACTGTTACTTGGTTTTCTTGCTGTTTGTATGATCTTCCCCAGGTCTCAGAAAACTAAGCTGATAGAAAGAACAAGCATATTTCATTTGTGTCTTTTTTGTTTGCCTCTGAAGACGAGCAAGGAAATTGCAGGCCCCACCTTTAAAACAAACACATTTGTTTTGTTAATGCTAAATGCATAATGAAACTACACACGGTTTTTAAATTGCTACCGTTTCAAACTTTCAAGGCACTCTGAAAGATGACATTGTCAATTTAGTGTCATTACCCATATGCCTAAAACTAACACGTTTCTATCTTTCAGGAATCCAGGATTAAGTGAGGAAGGAGTGCTTGTGGGCAAAGCAGTAATAGCTAGATTTATTCTAGGAAATCATCTTTAGTCTGAATTATTTCTGTGGTATAACTTACATTGAGAAATACTGAAATTCGTATAAAATATACCACAGAAAGAACAGCCAGCGTTGATAATATTTCAGAAGCTCTTCTAAGAAATTACCATGGTTTCCTCCTGTATTGACAATAGGAGATCCGTGGGTGAAGAGTGATAATGCTTTGCAAATGTTGGTGTGCAAAAGCTCATGTGCAATGTTTCATAGCAAGGGCCTCAAGCGCTATGGAGTCCTACCTACAGCTCTGTACTCCAAAATCCCATTGCCTGTATTTCTCTGCGGGCAACAGAGAGGTTCCCTGCTCTTATGAACAATTTCTTTATCACAATTGGGTTATCAAATCATAATGCACACATGCACACATATATATCACCTCTTGTGACCTATTTACATCCAGAGGTCACAAGTTATGCTGAGAACACTGTAAGACAAAAAAATGAGAGATATCATTTCTTCTTATACACAGTCTCTTTCTATTGTCATCTCCTTTCCCCAGCCCCTGCCCAAATCCTATCCTCCATATTTGAAGAAAGGGAGGAAGGGAGAAATGCTGGTATCAGGCAGAACTATTATTTGTAGCCTTAAAATTACAGTTTATTTCTTCCCACGAGGAAGGGCTTTCTAGATAGCTTCAGTCATGTGTAAAAGCATACTGGTCAGGTATTCATGTTAAATTGACTAGGTGAGAAGTAACCAAACTGAAAGGATTTTTTGTCAGTAGATTTAGGAAAACCTTCCTAAGGAGAACTCCCTTTAGAGATACTGACTACAATTTCTCTTTCTTGTGATTTCCCCCATCTTTTCATTCTATCGGAAAACCCAGCATACTATCCATTTATTAGTTAGCCTTCAAAAATCCATCGGCATTACCTAAAGAACTGAAAACTAGTTTTTATTCATAGGAAAGCTGAAGTTCTTCATGAAACCTCAGGAGTACTTAAATTCTATCCCTTTTCACTAGAATTTTGGAAACAAATATTTAATAGCCCGTGACATGACCATCAAAGGAGCGTATTTAGATGGTGTTCAGTAACTGTGCACACTAAATATCAGATCTTACTTATATGATGCATCAGACCTAATCCTTGGACAGAATATGCATGGAAAAAAAGACTCTTAATCTGTTATTATCTGTATTTCCATGCTGACCCATTAAGATGTGGGTTTCAAAGAAGTTGCAGATAAAGCTGTGATATTTTGCTTTGCACAGCTGGGATAAAACACTGAATCTTGTTAAACGCTACATCCATGTTTAAGGCTGGGCTGAGATTGGTGCTGTCACTGTGCACCTTCTCAAACACAGCATAAGAATTCCATGCTTACTTCTAAGTCTGTGTTTCAAGCCTGCATCAAAATGATCTCATCTACTCTTCCATGCCATATACATTTTTCATCGTATAAAAATCCCTGCCCAAACGAGAGCAGGTTAAATATTGATAACTTGGTTTCTCTTTATTATTCACCATCATGCTACTATGAGATCTTATATCCATCAAGGGAAGCTGGCTGGAGCACTACAATCTAAACAGGTAAAGGGTAAAAATGAGCAGATGAGCTAAAGAACAAAAACAATGAAAACCTGTACTTTTTCGTTTCGGAGCAAACGTCCGATGCTGACAGGAATTCTCTTCCCACCAACTCTAGTGACATTAAAGTTGAGACCAGTCTTTTTGCAGCCGTTACCCTCCTTTACCTTTATTCCTGCAACCCCTTGCTATCATGCCTCATTTACTGTCTCCCATCATTTACTAAGTTATATTCTATAGACACCTACTGCAAGGAGAATAGTCTAAAATGTTACTCACCATACAGGGCTTCAAACTGAAAGCAGAGAACACAGAAAGTTACAGCAGCTGCCTTCATGCCTGCCTGACACAGAGGCATCAGCCCTCTGTCTACTGCAAAGATGGGGAAGAGCACATGGGTAGAAAAGGAAGTGGTTTGTGGTCTCCGGGGGAAATTATAAGATAATCAAAATGACTTTTTAATTTAACATTTGTACCCTGACTACATTATAGCTATGTCAGCATTAACTGTTGCACATATCTGGTTGAATGCTCTATTTTTTTTTCCTACCTAATGGTTTGATGTCGCAGACAGGAAGATGAAAGACTTTCTGACATTACTTTTGATGTTCACTTTGCAAAGACTGTTTCTGTAAAGTCTATCACATTAGAGGTTGCAGTCATCTATAGTAGACTTCTGCAGATGGCCCATGGTCAGCAACTAGTATTAACTTACAGTACATGCATATCCATGAGTACCAACCTGGTTTCTCCCCACCAGTTTCAACTGATTTTACATGACTAATGGTCTTGCTCTATGTGGAAACCATTTGTTAGTAGGGTAGGAGTCTCTTGTGTGTCCTGGTCCTGAAATTCATAGGAAGAACATGGCCAAATTGCAGAAAGAACCCTTCAGCACTGTGACTTCCAAAATGTTTACTCCAGCGTGACTTCCATCCTGGAGATAAGGCTTGTTTTGCCTGAAGTTTCATAAGAAACTTCATGTGGCTTTGTGAGAGGAGATCTGACTCAGTGCCCTAGGGCCTAAGGTCAAAAGGTTCTCTCCTTCCCTCTTCCTTGCCTTTGTGCAGCACACTCTATCCTGGCCTGTTATCCATCTTTATCCTGGGAATGTTTTAAGACCCTTTGTAACATGTTCTACAGTCATTTAATCCTGGCTGCTTATTTATGTCTATAATACTAATTTTAGTGCATAAAATATGCAAGAAAACCAGCTTCTAAATCATGTTTAATATATATTAGATGAAATTTGCATTTCTGATTGCACAAAGAGAAAACACAAAGGACTGCTAGTGGTGCCTGACAGACACTGCTGGGGCTGAATCCTTGCAATGGTCAAATAATTGGAAAAGAACAGGACTGTGTTATAGATTCACTCCTACTTTATACAGTGTAAATAAATCCTCACATATTGGTTTACTCTTCTTCAAAAAGTGATTTAATGACTTTCACTATTACTGGTAAAGATATATTTACATGGATATTGGCAGAGTTTTACTTTCTTCAAATCTTTCCAAAGCCCTGCAAATCCATGCCTTCTTAAAAATTATGGTCAGAACTAAACCTGAGTTCAGTCAGGTGTTGATCCAAATTTTCAGCTCAAGTCTCTGGGGCCAAAATTAAGTAACTCTAAGTAGAGAAAATTTCTGCACTATGCTTTTAATTCTAAAACCCAAAAGTATATGGAGGTTCAAACAATGATACACCTACAAAACATACATCTGACTCCTGAGATTTGCCTATGAAGTTATAAACTATGTTGGGATCTACTGAGATTTCAGGTAGGATCATCTTTTCCATCCCCCATAAAAACTAAAGGGAAGTGCTGAAAGAACAGAGCAACCCTCTCCTGGGACGTGACCTTTACTGCCCCCCAAATAAGCTCAAGAGCGGCCCCTGAAAAAAGCCTATAGTATAAAGAGCTGCTGCTGCAGAGAATTAAGGGTGGAAGAGAACCTTGTGGCATCTTTGCACATCTTTGGGAGAGCACAGTGACAACACACACTAAAGATTGAGTCCTACAAAGCCTATCGCTGACTGGGAAGGCCAATAAAGATGTAGGGGAATGTATTCCATGTGCAAAGTTTTGGCTACTTTTTCATGAAAACAAGGTTTAAACCAGATCAGCACTTTTAGGGTTCCAAAAATTTTTTGTCTTTCTTAAAAATTTAAACATTTTGTTAGGAAAGCAATTTTGTTAGAGAGGATTTTCTTTTAAACCAATACTTATTATGGAGCAACTTACTCCTTCCCTCCCTCCCTATGACCGTAACAGTTACACTAAGGCAGAGATGATAAATACACATTTCACTTTTGGGGGAAGAATAGCTACCAGCATTGCTCAGCTGGTATACATCTCACTACAACAACTGAAGAAAGTCTCACTGTCCAATTTGTATATGTCAAGTCCTCTCTCCTTACTATAATTATAGCTTCGAGTCTACAATTACACCTTCTCCTTTTCTGCTTCTTGGCATTTGGGATGGCTAGAACACACTGACCCCTTTATCTTGAAAGGGTCGAGCCCAGAGAATACTTTGCAGTACATCTGGCAGCACTTTGAAGTTTAATCTAAACAATGATTCCAAGTGTATTTGATGATGAGCCGGCAGAGCCAGGGGCACTCACAGCGTATATTTACAAGCAAGGAAACACAAGGTTGAGCTCTGCACTCAGCATGAGGGATGGTCCCCTTCTAGTCCCACACCAACAGAAACTCCTCCTCTGCCTTTCAATCTTTCCATTTTTGCCTCACTCCCCTGTCAGCGCTTACCTACTTGACAAAGACGTTGTTACTGCAATTTAGAAATGTTTCTTCTAAATACCACAGTTGGTTACGGTTAAACACCTGGAACAAGTAGTCTGTTTCCACAGGCTTCCTACAACTGTAACTATTTTTGCTCACAAACACGTGTTTCCTTTTTCCATCTTCACTCATTTCTCTTCTCAGTGTCTTGATTTTCACTCTCCCATCCACATATTCCTCTCAGAGCTGACTTCTTTCCTCCTCCAACCTGACTGTCCCCCAGTCCCTGAGTACCCTGCTCCTCAAGCAGTAGCTTCCCTTCACCATGTGCAGTAACTCCTGTCTGGAATGTAGATTTTCCCTCACCCCATGCCCTATTCTTTCTTCATGTCCTACTCCCAATGCTACCCTATAGTGATAATCTCCTTTTCTTCCTGTCATCTTGCTTCTGACTGTTTGCAAACTGGAAAATCCTTATGTGAATTTTTGTGCCTTTAAAAATGCATTCAGTGATACACTGAGTTCCAAAGAGAAATTGCTCATCCCTTGGTCCACATACCAGTGTTCCCTACTACACAGTCTTCAGTGCTTCTCCCTTCTAACTCTATGTAACTTGGAAAACAACACTTCTGCAGTTTTCCCAAGGACACAGCAAAGAATTTCCCTGTGTCTGTGAGGTACGTTTTTCTTTGCTCTGTTTAATCACATAATTACTGTTATCACTAAAAACAATGTCCATGTTAGCGAAATGATACTGCATGGTCCACTGTGAAATCAAGGTGCTGAGAAAACTTTTATTCCATCTCACCAGCAGTTTTCCACTTCTGCTCACTGATGAGCAGTTGCCCACAGCAATATTCTCTCCATGGAATGTTTTGCAATTCTTTTTGCAGGGACTGCTACAGTCTATACACACAAATGATATTCCATTGTCTCCTGCTGCTGCTCATTCTTTGCTTCAATATTTGGCCTATATTCTCATGACTTTGGGTCATTCCCTCAGGGCTGGAGCAGAAAGCCTCTACACTCATGCGTTTTCATTTCCTTTCCTCCTAATTGAGAAGGGGAACAATGACTTTCACTGTGCTATTTTTAAAGTTCTGTGATAGCTTTAAATCCCACTTCCCATCTGCACCACTCCCCATTAGGTGTGTAAACAAGCTGCAGTCATTCAGGATGTAGAGATTTCAGCTGAAACGCAGCTCATGTGCTCCCTCATTTGTTCTGATGCCTCCTTTGCTGATATATTGGTCTAGTCAGCTTCCCCAGGCCTGTGGACATGCTGTAATATTCTTTCCATCAACATGCCAGTAGAGGCAACTGGGGCTCAGCTAAGCCAGCTCAGCAGCCGAGCAAATACCTCCCTGCAGTGCAGATTTAATGAGACAGTCCCCTTTGGGGTGGAACTGTGTGTAGGTTTGCTTCTTGATACAAGCTCAGTTACCCCATGGATCACTTCTTTTTGGAGTTTGTGTTCTTTTCCTTTGGATGATGCTTGAGAATATTTGTCATCAAGTTTCCTAAAAGAAGGAAAAAAAAGTATGTTAAGGAGTTTAGCCCAGTTCTAAGGCTTGCAAAGGGCACTGACCTATAAATTCAGTCGACAGGCGCTAAGTGGCAAATTCAGTCAAGTCTAAACAGGTTGCCCAGAGAGGCAGTAGAAAACTGACCTAGTTGAAGATGTCACTGCTTATTGCTGGGGGGGCTGGACTAGATGGTGTTTAAAGGTCACTTCCAAGCCAAACTGTTCTATGAGTCTAAATGCCTCTTCACATCCTGGGACTAATGTTTTGGACTGGCTGACTCAAGGCCACTGAGAGCCAGCTAGGAAAAGACTGTCTCCATCTGATCTTAGGAACTGCTATGCCTCTGTGTATCCAGCCCTGTCCCTCCTGCAACACAGTTACCTAAAAGAGGTACTGAACACTTCTTCAGGATATGGGGTGTAGGTAGAAAGGGCTCAGTGAAGCTCATGTGCACGTGCTGGTGGTGTGGACTGCAGACTCACAGGGTGGCTGGGGAAGGTTTACTGTCTTCCACAACAACAACAAAGGTAATGACCATGCTCCTGCCCTTCGAGGTGTACCAGGAAGAGGACTGTGAGCAGCAGGCACTTTTAACTGGCATATGCCAGAGTGGGCAAGAGGTATTCAGGAAAATACAAGGGTTGTAGATGGTCTGTGTTCATGGGCAGCGTTCCAGAAGGAGGAGGGTATCTTCTGAAGCCATTGTAGTTCCCTATGGAACATGCTTCTAAGTGGGACTTTTTTACAGGGCCCCTTATATCTAGGTTTGGAAAGGAGGTCTTTCAGAACAGATGGCAAATATGTAAAACCCAAGTGAAGTGCAAACCTGGAGACCAAGGCTGTTACTGCCTGGCACTAGGGGGAGCAGCGCATGACAGATATATGTGGATGTACTGGGTGACCAAGAAGTTATTCTAGGCAGTGACTGTGACAAATTATACACATTTTGTAAAATTTTCACACCCCAAGTCTTTCTAAGATTGCAGTAGGGTGGGGACCCCTATTATGTGGTTATCTGGTCAGCTGTCTTTGAGGAGTTAGGATGGAAAGAGCCACATTCTGTGGTGATGCTTGAGGTTTGAGGTGTGGTTTTTATCTCAGCGTTGTTGTGATTACTTTTTAAAGGTAAACTCTTGCTACCACTGCCTTGACAGTGTAACAAAGAGAAATTTTCTGTAACAAACAGAAACTTTTTGTCACCAAAGTTGTGATGCATTCTTGCAGATAAGGAATATATGAAAAGTTATGCTGAAAATTGCAATGATGGGTGGAACAGCACAACCCTGTCTTGGACTTCCAGAAACACTAAAGTGGCTGGGGACACAGACATGCTTTTCCCAGTTGACTTAAACTGCTTTTGGAAACCCTGTCTCCTAAGTGTCTCCAAGCCAGACTTCACTACTGCTGTTAGTGGTTAACTGGAGCTAGGCTTAGACAGCTCAGGCCTTAGTGGATTTGGGGAGTAAAAAAATGAAATCACAAATATGTACCTAAGTCTCCTCCATTTTGTGCCTGTCATTCAGAATCTCACAGCCTCGGGAACAAAGTTTTTTGTACATGCAGGCCAAGGCTACCGAAGGCAGTACTCCCACCTGCAGAGGTGAGATCCCTCGCTCCGTCCAGTCGCGCTCCTCCGAGGCTGCCAGAGCAAAGACAACCAAAGCTGGGTACCCTGCAGTGCTGTGTCAGCCTCGGGCTCCTGCCGCAAGGGACTGGCGAAAGATTTGTCTCCCCTTCCGCAAGAGAGGCTTCCAAGAGCTGCCTTTCAGGCTGAGCTAACCTGGACGCTGTGACATGGGGGAGCAGCACTGCCGACTCGTGGCCGAAAGCCCTGTTACCCGGGCGCCCGCCCAGCCGGGCTCTGCAGCCGAGACCCCGGAGCGCGGCGAGCCCCGGTGCCCCGGCCGCGGGCGGCTCTGCTGCTGTGTGGCCGCGAGGGGGCGCTGTGGGTCGGCCGGGTGAGGCGGCGAGCGGGAGCGACCGGCGGCAGCGCCCGGCACCGCAGGGCGGGATGGGCCAGGCCGTGGGGATGAGGCCAGGCCGTGGGGATGGGGTCGCGCTGTGCGGGATGGGCCAGGCCGTGGGGATGAGGCCAGGCCGTGGGGATGGGGCCGTCCCGTGCAGGCGGTGCCACACGGAGAGCTCGCCCTCAGCCCGGTCTCGGCACAGCCGAACTCTTGGCTTGCAGTGCAGCCCTTTAGGGTCACCCTGCATGGCCCCGCGTCGGCCCTCACGAAGGTGTGACTGCTCTCTGTGGTTTCCCAGAATCCCACACCAGTCTCTGCACAAGGCTTTATGTTTAAAGGGGTTTTTTTGTTGTTGTTTTGTTTTGTTTTGTGTTTCTTAAATCAGGAAAAATTCTGAAACTGAACAGCAGAGAGCAGTGCAATGTCAGGGTCGCCTATGCCTGTGCTTGGAGGGACAGAACAGGTTTCTTAGGGCTCAGGAGGTTTTGAAAGCATCATAGACAAGAAGGGGGGTTGGTCTTTTTTGCAGGTGCTTGAACATTGTTCATCTGTTCTTGCTAATTTGTTGAGAAAGAGCAAGCTGTAAAAACAATCCTTCCAGCAGGCCAGGAAAGACCAAGAGGTAATGGAGTTTGCATAGAAGTCACTTCTTAGGGACTCACTACAAGTGTGCAGCTGATGCAGTCTCAGAGGTGCTGTAGTGAACAGTGAAGGAGGAATTCTCCCAAGGCGAGACAGAACTCAGCAGAGTTCACTGGCTCTCGGTGTAGCCGAGTTAACCAACTTTAAACCTGGGAGTAAATTCTCTCCTGCAAGAGAGAGGATGGGAGTCCACTGTAAACCTTTCTGATGTGTTTGCTCTTTGTCCCAGAGTACTTTTAACCCAGTGAAGCAGAGCTTTAAAGCCTTTGGTGTGCTTCAGGATCTCACTGTAAAGGAGGGGTCTAGGCACATTTCTTTCAGCTAGCTTGGGCGCCGTCGCCACACGAAAAGGAATTTGCAGTAATAACTAGAGTTACAACGAGCAAAAATTAGAAATCAGATATCTACATTCTCTAGAAAACATGTGATTGAAATGACTACTCTAAAACATGACTTTAACCACAGTGATCACACTGCAGATCACCACAGGATATTCTGATGATTTGGCCTTTGTCATGTTAAGACTCCAGCTTTTCTCACTGAAGTTCCCAGCTGCCATGCACCTCTCTGCTCTTGGGAGACACAGCACTGGAGCAAAAAGAACGAGTTCTGCTGCTGCCAGGCTCACATCTTGATTAGGTGCCCTGTGTCTCTAGTGCATTCACAATACAGCTTAGGATGAACTACCCAAACCCGCTTTAAGGGGATCAGAGTGCCAGCCTGATCACAGAAGTATCTAGTTACATTCAGGAAAGCTCCCCAGTAGCTAATACACCCTTGTGCCCAGAATAAAACCTCAGCAATCTCTGTTCAGTCTAAGCTGTTCCCAGCTACTATTAAGTTGGTCCAGGCAGATGTATACACATTGTATAGGAATGTCCAGTTCCCTGTTTCCCCATGACTGACTGAAAAGAACACACTTTTCACACTAGGTCTCTTTGATCTCCACTCTTTGTTTGCTGGTCATTAAAAATGAATGTTTGCTTAGGGGGCTTTCGTTGTTGTCACCCCACTAATGCTTCATTTGTGTCCGTAGCCTCATGTGATCCTGACTGAACCACGGCAAAGCACACCCATATCCAGAGTAGAAGTCAAGCAGCCTGCTGGAGCCTGCTGCGGCATAGCGAAGCTGGGGAAATAGGGGTGTCCATACCGTTTCTATAGATACTACAGAATCCTGGATTTTCTGTCTCCCCGTCAGAATCAGACAATTCCTCAACCTGAAAATTTTTGTAGGTTATGAGAGTCTTTGAGGATAGCTTTACCATATGTCTTTCCTTGTGTTACATTCCTCACTAGGTACCTGCTGATGGATACTTTTCTGTGAGGTAATATACTTGACCTCTGATTTTTTATTTTTTATTCTCATCTGGTACAGCCTTTACATTTATACTCTCATGAATTTAGATGACTGTTGGAAAAGGTGGAAGTTGGTGTTTCTCTGTTCTCACTGTGTTGATACTGCTGCGAAATATTATTGTTACATTAGCATCTGGGGCTAATGGTAGTAGTGTTCACAAACCTCACTTCAGAATTCCTCAGGAATCCCCTTCTGGCTGCAAGCTGCCTCGCTTTGCTGCCAGGCCAGGAATGGAGCTTGTTGTGACCCAGAAATCTGTAAGCACTGTTTGGTTGATGATCACAGTATGATGGTGAAGGTACAAATGTATTACTTCTTATGCTGGGTGTCTTGCTGCACATGGAGTCAACAAATATAGGATTCTGTAGTTACAAGATCATGGATTCATGCTATATTGACTTAGGCATGTACCTCCATCAGCCATTCTTTTTTCCCTTCCCTGCTAGGTAAGAAAAAAGCTGTAACAAAAAACAAACAAACAAACAAAAAAAGTTAAGCCAGTCACACCACACCACTCTACTTCTCATTGGGTTGCTGTGGTTCTGTGGTTACACTGTGTTTTCTAGTGACATCAGTGAAGGCTCTGTAGTTCTTGAACGACAGAATGTTTTGTTGCTTCTTTTGCTTGAAGAAGAAAAATAGTTGAAGGGGAAAAAAATTATTTGGCCATTTGCATCTTTCATTCTAGTTATGTTTTCATAAGTAGGTGATTAGTACTAGTGGTTACAGAGAAGAAAGTGGTGATTTTATTATTAGCTTTATATCAGATAGGTACAAATTGTTCTAGTTGGTATGGGAACATAACTTTTCCACTATGAAAAGAAACATTTAATTGTTTCCAGTCTTTGAAAACTACCCCAGAGATCCCCTTTGGTCTATCTAGGTTTCCCTGCTGTTTTTCAAGGCTGTTTGTGTTGCTTTGAGTTCTTCCATTTCTTCTGTAATGCAGAACAACTGATCATCCTTGTTTATGTTAACTCAAAAGTCCACAGGGCTTCATAAGTGACAGAGTAAATTCATGGAAGAGAAATCCCTTGAGGCTGTTGAAGACAAAGTCACCACCCTTTGAAGTTCCTGAACTGCTGGTGAAGGAGGGCTGGAACAGTATTTTAGGAAGGTTTCATAGCATGCTATCATTGACTGTATACTCTTCCCTGCCATCTGCTCTTGGGCACTGCTGGGAAGTGGACAGCTGCTACTGTGTCTTTCAGCATCAGAGCCACCTTTTTGTTCCTGCCTGCTCTGTCTGGTCTTGAATAATGCCTACAGACACTGTAGAACAGGTCCTATTTTATTTGTATTCTTTTGTATTGTACTATTCCTGATTATTGCAAATATTATATTATGTTACCACATATCAAATAAAGAGTTACTGCTCTTCTGTTAGGCATCAGTAGAACTGAGAGTCTTTTGGTATTCCCAGTGAGTTAACAGTGACTGCAGCAGGGTTGGGAGCCAAGGGCACAGCCTGCTGTGCAGTTTGCCAGTTTCAAAAAGATGAGCTATGATACTTCATGATTAACTACTTACAAACAGTAAAAATAAGATTCATGACTGCAGTATGTGTGTGACTTGGGAAGGGAAAAGAAAAGCTAAACACAGTATTACCAGCACAGATAAAACTCCAGCCTAAAACAGATTCAAAATATTAATCCTTGGTAGGTGGCAGCACCTAAATCATTGATAAGATTTTCAGATCAGAGACCTTTCTTGCATACAAAAGAATGGTGCTTATTGATTTTGATCCTTAAACAACCTGTTCCTTCTGTCATAAAAATCTGCCTGGTAAAGGATGCTTAAGTGTCTGAAAATTGTTGAAAGCAGTGATTCCTAGTTCTGTTGCAAGACAGATTCACAGTACTCATTACGAAGTCTGCTGCTGATCCATGCTGTAACAGGACAATGTTGGTGATGGCATATCCTCTTTAGAAATCTCAAAGGACTTTAATACAACAAACAAAAATATCAGTACATTTGCTATTAAACTTGCAAACATTCAAGATAAGAATTTCCCAATCGGTATCAGTACAAAATTGCCATCTTTCACAGATTATCAGGAGAAATCAAAGAAAGCCTGCCTGTCTTCAAAGTTTTCCACTGAAAGGGCAGAGAGTGAGGATAGTCAGTGCTCCAGCCATGCTCCTGCCTTTGGTGTTGAATCAGACAGCAGCAACCTGTGTCTCTCACTTGTCAGCAGTACCACAGCCTTTGGCCAAGTGGCTCTTCTCCTTCTGTCTCTGGTGCTGAACACAAAGTGTTACTTTGACCCAAGGAAAATTTTGGCATGCATGGTTTAATTGCTGCGTTCATGCACATGCACAGAGGCTTTTTCAATAGATGAGCATTCTCTGTATGAGCTTTCCGGACAATTCTAGTTAAGTGAAGATAACTAATGGCATCAAGTCACTGCTCACTGAAGACCGTCAGCCTTGTACTCATACATACCTAAGAAGAAATCAGGGCAGGAACTAAAGAGGACCCTGCAGAGCTTGTAAAATCTCTTGATTTGAAATTTTGCTGGGGTATTCATTTTAAACATTTTATTACAAGAGGGCCAAGGGATCTCTAGCAATCACATATCATCAATGCATCAGTTTCAAACTGAAAAGGCTGAAAGTAGCACTTTAGCAAAATATGGAAATATTTTCCAGACAGAAAATGGCAACACTGATTTTCTGATAATTTTTAGGTTTTACTTTAGAATAGTGTCAAGACAATGTATTGCTGAATAAGTGACAGGTTTTGTCAAGAGCTTTTTTGTAATAGAATATGGGTTTAGCTAAAAAGGGAAGCCGCCAGGCATACTCAATATAGAGTTATGCATATTTCATAAGCATATTTTTGGATTACTATATTTTATTGTATATGTTTAATAGATTTAAATCCTAAATTTACTTTCCCACACTACCTGCTTCACATGCAACAGGCTACTTCCAGCTTTTGTTCTTCCGGTTCTGGTGCAGGGACAGCTTTGTGCTACACCTAAACATTTCACTAAACTTAACCATATTGTTACTGTTACATGACAAGTCAGATTTTGTGACTTATTCACGAGCTTAAAGCCACATGAACAAGCTTTTAGTGTGCATCTGATTAGTTGGCTGCACATGGCAATGCTTTTAATCCATATACTGGTCTGCATGGCAATTAAATCAAGTAAAGAAAGGATTAAGTTAAAAGGAAGTTAGAAAGACCCAGATAGGTCTAACTGGCAGGATCTAAAGTTCTATTTGTCATAACAATGACTTGAACTTGGAATCATACAATGGTAACTGCCCATAGCATACTCAGAAGGAAAAAGGCTGACTAGTTATTGAAAAGTAATTGGACCTTCATTAGCCACTCAAATGTCACAAATAACACAGAACACTGCTGATTTCATTGTAAGGTAGAATGAAAACACAAGAGGTTTTGCTGCATTTGGTCTAATCTGGATTTTTTGATATTAAAATATCAAATATCACATTTCAATATCTTTTTTCTTTACAGGTTTAACACTCACACCCGTAATTTATGTTCTTCTGCAAAGGCTAGACTTAAATTTAGTTTTAAATTCACTATCTAAATTGAAAATCTGAAATTTTGACAAACCAGGAATTTGAGAAAAAATAGTTCTATGTTTGGCAAAAAGAGTTCATTTGTTATAAATTTGATATAGTTACATATTAAGTTAAACACGATTTCAAAGAAGTCCAAGTATTTGATATAAAAATACCAACAAATTTCCATTTTCCCACAATGTTTCTATACACAAAAATTTGCCAAAATAAATATTGACATATTTACTGTGAATTGAAGAGGTTATTAAATTCAAGTACTTCATGTCTCTAGAGCAAATTAGGTGCTGAGTGTTTCGTGTTCTGCATGTTTAAAAGTAAACCAAGAGCATCCATGTTGCTGAATCTAAATCAACTTTTTGAGGGAGAGCCATTTCCAAATGTCACATTTGGAGGTGGCATTCACGCTGTGTGCAGACAGGCTGACTCCCTCTCACTTCCTGCAGCCTCTTCCCTTTGCTGCCTGACTTCCATTGATGCTGTCAGGTTGTTCCCTCTCCAGCAAGTCATCTACCCTCTGGGTAAGACACAGCCTGCATCCCCTTCTAGTTCAGAGATTTCTTGGATGAGGTCCAATGGAGCATCCAGCACTGGAAAACAAACCAAGAAAACACATGCACACACTTGGCATAGGGAATGCCCTCCTTCCAGGAACCATAAAGCAACTGCTTAAGGTGTATTTCTGACTGAGGCATCTGAAGCGCCAGTGAAGCTTCCCTGTCAACTCCCATGAAAGAACCACACCTTCCCTGTGACAGTGACAGTAAAGCAATTGCTGTATTTAATGAAAGTATCCACATAATGAAAGTATCCACAGCCTGGTCTTTTTCAGTCACAAAATATGAATTTAAAACATGATGAGAAATAATGCAAGTTTTTCTGAAAATTGCTGTATAAATGAGGACATTAATGTGAGGAAATTTTACACCACATATGTCCCTGTGGTTTACCTAAAAGAGGAGGAATAACATGAGTTTGGAACCTATTGGAAAAATTATAGTAATGATACTATATTATTGCAGACAGATGAAAAGAGCTTAAGAGATGTTTCATATTAGTAAGAGAGTACTATAAAAAGAAGACCAGACAAATAGTCATATAACACAATATGATATAACGAATTAGTTTGGCATTATGAGAGAAAGGAAAATATTATTAATTTGTGAAGCAGACAGTCATCTTTGCTACAGAATTAAAAGTGAGAAAGCTTTTATAAATGCTACCCACACGATCTAACACCTCACCAAAGCTCAACTATGAAACCAACTTATTCTGCTGATTACTGCTGTTCTAACCATCTTTTCTGCATGTAAAACATTGTCAGCCAGTTATGAAGCTGTAAAATGTTTCCAAAGTGTCACTTACCAGAAGGATTTGATAACTTACAGAGAAATGAACTGTTTTGCTTCCTGATCTTGATTAAGTACTGCTAACATATCACGTTTTATGACAGTTTCAAATGCGGATTATTTTTGGTACTTGTTTCCCAACACCAAGTATTTTTACAATTTTTATCCAGGTCATTGCATCTACATTTTTTATCTGTATGATGTAAATAATTTAGACCATAGTACCACCTAAGACCCTTTGTAGTACAGGAGAAGAGAAGGCCTATTTTTAGTCACCTATTTGTTTGGCTTCAAACAAAGGAGAAAGATGACAATAGCAAGAATTAGCAGCTCTGTCTAGCAGGTACGAAGGCCACCTCTGAAAGCATGCAAGACGAAAAGAAGTCTTATCAAAGCTTCTACAGTACTTAAAACACCTCAGCTTTCCCCACACACCAGCACATGGAAAGAGGTATCTGGAGTTCAGCTGAAGGCCAACAGAGACCCAACTTCTAATGAAAATTTTCACAGGGAGGAAGGATATTGAAATATTTCTTACAGTTGATGATGTTGCAAGTGCCCAGCACTAAGTACTGTGGAAGTTAGTACATATCAATCCCCTCACACTTTCTAGTTTGAAGAGGGAAGACTTTCTAGTTTGCACAAAAGTAAGCAGTATTTCTGCTGGCCCCTTTTACCCCTAGTTCAATTAAGCTACAAATTCCCAAGGAGAAACTCTACAAACAAAACTGAGGTGTAGTAAGTTAACAATAACCCATTTAATGTAGGATTTGTTTATTGTCTGTGTGTACTGAGCTGTAAGAGTCTTTGGGGTCTGGCTACTGAGTTTCTAGTTTGAAAAAAGCATGGAGTATTTGTTCAGTGTATATATTTTTATTTATATAAAACCAACAATCATATTTTTCATGTCAGTGGCAATCTTGGCCCAAATGTTAATATTAATTTCCTGTAGAAAACCTACATCCCAGGCACTGATCTGTCTGGGAAGAATAAAGCTGCTTATTCCAGCTTTCCACACAAGCTGCTGCATCACAGGCTAGAGCATGAATGTCAGTAAATCCCATCCAAAACACAACATTGTCCAACCAGATGTGTACCCAGTGTTTCAAGTTTTCCCAGTTGTATCACCTGTGCCATTACAGGATGTGGTCATCTAAAAGTACCACCTATTGGAATCATATAATTATGTGAGAAATTCCATTTTCTCTGAAAGCAAGGTCTTTCTACTGAATGAAACAGACAAAACTGAACATGTTCAAGTACTACTCTTTAAAAACAGCAGTCAGAAAAGAATGAAGAGGAAAAGCCATCAATGAAGAAACTGAGACCTTTTTGTTCAACTGGAACTTCATAATCACCAAAAAATGTTCAGTGAAATATGAAAATGCAACTGTGATCAAGACAGCTTGCTACAGAAATAAAAACAGAAATAGAAATAGAATTACATTTGAAAAGTCAAAAAAGGAAAGAATAGTGAAATTTTGAGTAGGTAACTATCTCTTACTTCATGGAAACATCTGCCATGTTATCTTGGCTGCAATTACTAATGATTCCCAGTGAAGTCTTGTCCCTTACCTAAACTCTTCCTTGCTTCGTCTCTCTAGTAAACAAGAAAATTTTTTAAACTGACCTCCGGCACAATTTTTACATGTCCCCCTTCCCACAATTTCTAAGATCTTTTATCAATAACTGTTATGTGCAGGGGCCCCACTGCTTAGCTGTGATAGAAGCTACCTCAAAATAACTTTCACATGTTCAAGCAAGAATGAAGCTTGCAAATGTCAACAATAAAATTTGTTTTAGTAATGCATAAATCTATCTGCTACACACCTGCCTTCTTTGGTTTGGATTTCATGTTACAACAAGTAATTGCTGAGATTTATAATGTAATTTTTAGTAATCACAACATTCTACTCTAGGATACATCGTCTGATTCCTGTTTATGCCTCTGCTAGAGGCAGAGCTCTTTGGTTATTGTTCAGACTGTTCTGCTCATTAGAATTCTGATTTTTCAGAACTCACTCCCCAGCAATAGCTTTTGTCTAGTGAAAGGAAGAAGCCTGTTGTATCTTACCTGCCTAGTTACTTTGCCTCTAAACCTCACCTCAGCTTCTCACACATATACTCACACTCTTTGAACTTGGAAAGCTCAAAGTCAGTACTGAAGCCAGGAATTGTATCAGATCCATTAGGAGTTACCCAGCCAATGCCAGCATTGGTTATTGGAAAACAAGAAATTAGATCCAAGGGAGTCTTGAACAAAAGTCAGGTGATGAAGGATAGCAGTAGGTCAAAAATGTCTGCTCTTGCATAGCCTAGGAGTCATTGATCTTTTTTTTTAAATTTATTAAGTATCTATGGAAAACAAAATTAATGAACTTTCCCTACAGTCCTCAAGGCCTGGCAGTGTAGTGAGTTCAGATTCACTTCAAAGAGTGGGGAATCTCTAATCCTATAATAATAGACTACTCATTACCTACTCATAGAGTAGCTGTGTGGGAAACCTTTGTCATATGTTTTTCCGTGTCAGATAGGACTCTGATAATTGAAAATTACAAGGAAAAAAAATAGTTCAGATAAAGAAGTGGATGAAAATGAAAGTAGAATATTGGGGGCTGGGAGTGGTGTATGCATATGCCGTTGTCTTTGATGCAGACAAGTATACCTGTGAATTCCCACCCATCCAGCCAGAAACTCTCTGTTTCACAAACAGGCTGACAGATCTCCTAAAGGGGTGAAGAACAGATCAAAAGAAGCTCTTCCTGAACCTCACCAAGCAGTATGATGTCATAATTTGGCTGTCCAGGTAAGATACTCAGTTGTGTTCTAAAACTCCCCATTCTAATGAGCAGAATTCTGAGATCAAATCCTTTGCTTTGTACACTCCACCCAGAAAGAGGCATGATTTCCTCTTTATTGCATTTTCTGGGATGTACACTGATCTAGCATTTGCACCTTTCATTTTGGTACTGCTGTGATCTCACAGAGCACTATATTTGACTTGTATATGTGAAGTTTTTTGGGGTGCTGGTAGTGAAAGATGCTTCTCCCTGCTATCAGGGAAAAGCACAGACCTCGAGGTTCTGGAGGGCATCACAGGACAATGGAAATTCCCTGAGGTCTGGGCTCTGCCCTCATCAGAACTAGCTGCTATGCAGACCATAGGGAGGTAGGTATAAATATAATTTCTGTAGGTACTTTGACTCCACTCATCTCTGTCGTGCCAGATATGAATGATAAGAATATCATTGTCAATAAAATCTGAACTGAAATCTCACATGGTCTTCACTGCTACATCTGCTGATTTGAGTGCACCTACTACCCTGCCAGAAAATTCAAAAGGGGAACCTGGCTTAGAAGAAAAAGTGATAAAGCATTATATAACATTTAGCTCAGGAAAAGCTGCCACAGTGGTAAGGAAAGCCAAAGAAAATTAAGCACTGCAGAAACAAGAGAAGGTTGGAAAAAGTAACCACTAAGGATGAAGAGAAGATCAAAACAGACAAAGTAATTTCTAATAAGGTAATTAATAAACACCATACCAATAATTATTTGAGTGCAGGAGGCAAACACAAAATATTGCTACTACCATATGTGAGATAATGGTTTCTGTTCTGCTCTCCCATAGCCTTCACTATTCAACTATTTTAGTAACCTATTGCTTATTTATGGCAGAATTCTTCTCAGGTTGTTACAGACTGAATGTCTCAAGGAAACACTGGTGTACCAAGAGGAAATTGTCCAGGTGGATACAGAAGGCCTAGTTATGGTCAGCTTAGTGGTCAGAAATGGAGGTGAACTGGAATATACACAGATTCACGTCCAGCTGTGGCCAGATGTCATGAGGTTGTGGATACACATCCAAAGCATCTCTTCACCCAGGAGGGATAAACTTAGAAAATAATGTACTTGAACTGCTTTTAGATTGCTTAAGAAAAGTAAGTTCTTGGTCCCAGTATAGAGGAATTGCCAAGGAAAGGAAAAAAAAGAAACAGTCGATTCCTGATTCGGAGTCAGACACGATTCACTACTTGCTGTGGTGGAAAAAATTGCCAAGCTGTTATTCACGCTTTGTACAGCTTCTACCAATGGATGTGTGGGTCAAACCTATTTTTCGTCATGAAGTCATCAAACACACTTGCCTGATCAGGCTGCACCTGAGAGGGAAGAAGTTTAGTAATTTTGCAGTGACAATAGATATGTGATCTTTTACCATTTTTATCCCCAAAACACCAGATAGTGAAAAATTAGGGGAAAATACCAGACTAATGTCAGAATACTAAAACACCTTCAAAAAAAGGATATGTCATCAGATGCATGCTACTTTTACTTAGTGCAGCACATATGTATATCAACACTGAGAGAGCAGTTAGCACCTGCAAACATTGGCAAATTTAGAATATGAATGTGTCTTTGCACAGTTGGAGGTGGCGCTAAATGAATGGGCAGGAGAGGGAAAGCAGACTGAAAGAGCTATGAGATTTGGTGTTCTGGAGCTGCTGCCACTGCAAGAACATGGAATAAAGGGCTCTGGAGTTTGGCTGCACAGCCATGCAGCCAAGAAAACGGATTCACAGCTGTGAAACAGAAGCACATGCTGAAGATGTTTTGGGTTGTAAGGTGAAATTTTGATAGCAAAGAGTCAAATTAATAGATAGTAGCTGAGAATTCTGAAATTGTTTTAAGCTCCAGCAGCTTTGTGTGTCGACTGGCATTTAGTGAGTGAGAGTGTCAATGTGGTGCAAAGAAAACAGGATTTGAAACTAGGACAAGTTTTTTGTTTAAACATGTACAGGAGGTGCTGTCAAAGGCATCACAGCTACCTTCTGCAAGTGAGTAACTGCTGGAAGTGCAAACTTGATTGGTAGTGTCTCTGAAGCACATCACAGCAGCTGTAACTAGGCTAATAGAAGAACTGACAGACTGTAATGGTGGCTGGCTGAGGAGGAGAGCTGAGAACGGAAGTGCTGGCATGAGCACCGAGGCTGTCTCTGAAGGGCAAAACACAGGGTCAGAGAGGAAAGGTTCATGTTGTCTTCACTGCTTTCTAACATGTAGCCACTTCCTGTTTCTTCTGAGAATGGTGAACAAGAAATGAACTTGAATTTGGGCGAAGCTTCAAGGTTTTTATTGAATGGTACATAACTAATGAACAAGATTATACACTGTCAACATTTTCATGGAAAATAGACTTCATTAAACACAGCAACATACCTCTGCCTTTTGGATAGATGCTAATTTAGCATTTGTAAAACACAAGGCCCCAGCAGAGCTGGAGCATTCTCCCAGCACAGTCTAAGAGGGCTCCTGCTGGAGCCTTTTCTCTAACCAAACTGTCAGCACTGGCTCAGAGACCATCAGCCAGCTTCATCACAGCACTTCTGGGACACAATGCCACTCAAGGGAGCTAAGATCAGGTTTCTAGAGCAGCAGTGTCATCAGTGCCAGCCTATGGGGAGGCCTCTGTGGAAGTGCAGAGCACTAATGCCAGAAATGGAACCAATAAATATCACTGCAGGGAAAAAAGTCAGCATTCCTTTGTACATTAGTGTGCTCTCCTACCTCTGCCCCCTAGACTTGTGGATCAGCCTTGCAATGGCACACAAGCCTCTGTCATAATAGTGTTTGGATTTCAGTTGATCAGTAGGCATGATGAAATTTGACAGTAAGATACTCAACTGCAACAGCAATAGCTCTTAATGCTACACACATACATATATTACATATTGGTACAATACATCTCAAAAAAGTCAATGGCCTAATGTAGCCATTTTTCTGTGACAGGGTTAATCTTCAAATATGAATACATATATTATTTATTCTTCTCCAAACCATAGAAGTTACAAAGACTATTCTCTCACCTTCCTGTACACCTTTTGTAAAAAGACAGTTAATTTATTTCTTTAACTGAAATGAATTAGCAGACTTTCCATCCCAGCTAGGAAATGGTTTCTCTTTTTCCTTGTTACTGTTAACAGTGATGTGGAATGGAATCACTTTTTTCTCTAGCTTTTCAGAAGGCATTTTCACATAGACTCCAGTAGTGAGACATCGTCTTCTCTTTATCTGTAACATATGGGAAGAAAGTAAAATAAAGAAGCAATCACAGCATAATCATTGACCAGCACATTTTAGAGAAACCAATGGATGTTCTTCCTTTTCTGAGTAGAATGTATTCTAGACACCTTTCTCTGCATCTTTATAGAAGATCTGTTAAGAGTATTTGAGGGAGGATCAGGATGTAGAGGGGCTATTTATACAAAGAAAAAAAGAGTTCTGACTTTAGCCCTTTGAAGGTGCTCCTGCTTCAGAGTTCAGTGTTGGTTCAAAGCTAGGAGTGTTCACATCTGACAGCTTCATTTAACTTCTAGGGACAATGACAGAGTGAAAAATATGGGACAGAGATTGTTTGGTTTCAAGCTCAGGTTCATTTCTAAGACTGTGAGTGCTGCAGACCCCTGTGGAAAAAGGCAACCCAGACTTACATTTTGCATGCTTTTGTGCAGACATTTCTAGCTGTGAAACTAAAAATGCTTGAAGTTACACTTCTCCCATCCAAGGAGAAGGCTGTTTAAATTTGCTTTGCAGAGGTGAATGATGAGAAAAGGAAAAAAATCAAATTCTGTGATTTTGTGTGAGTCATTTGTGAAATGAGAGTACGCATGAATACTGTTGCCTGCAATCCCAGCAGCATCCAGGACTTTGCCTGGTTTTAAGCATCCAGCCCTAAGCCAAGGCTCAGACTAGCTGATGGAAGCTTACTGCTTTCTAGTATGCTGGCAACATAAATGAGCTGTAAATAAATATAAGTGGCAGCTCCAGCAAGTTCTCTTATTTTGCATTATTGTAATAACGTTGCACTAGTAAAATGGAGCATTCCACTGGGTTTGTTCCCAGTATTCTTCCCTGTTCTCATTTCTTTTTCCTTGTCCTCATTGCACAAAGGGGTATTATTAGCAGAAGAGGGCTGAGTTGATGGGACTTACCGCTTTGCCCACAAGAATGGTTGAGATGATGATACTGTAAAGAAAAAATCCTGAGGCAGTAGCTCCTAATACCCAGAGATATATGGCAGTGTCTGGACAAGGTTCTGGATCTAAAACATATGATATCACACAAGTCATATCACACATGAGCCTCATAAGGAAAGCCCTAAAGTGCGTAAGTCAGCCTCTACACTGCTTTTCTCTAGCATGTGCTATCCCAGGATACCACCAGGACTGAGCTCTCAGTCGCTGCCTACTCAACCTCCAATGAAAAGAGTCTTTATCTGTAGGAGAGCTCACACCTTACTCTGTTACTTTTGCATTTCTGTATCGAACTGCCTAGACCTACATGTACACTGCACGATGTTGCTTGTGCTGTCCTTCCATGGCTGTGACTATGCTTGCTTGGGTGTGTGCAGGGAGACCTGAAAGAATTAAGAGGTAATCAAGATTTTCAGTGCTGAAACCAGTATTCACCCTCACTTCTTACAAACAGAACTCGGAAGACCTTTGAGATGTAATACCAACTCCTTAACTTGGGAATATCACAGTACTGTAAACCTGCTTGCCTTACCAATGACGTAGAGATGTGTCCCATTTCCTTTGTTCATAAAATAGGGTGGGGGGTACATCCGCTCCATCTTGCAAATGTAAAGCCCGGTGTCATTTGCTTGCAGGCCAGCCAGGGTGAGGGTCACATTGTTTTGGCCAGGAGTAACATGGCACTGAATGACCTCTTCCACAAAGAATGTTTTAAACTCCATGGTGTATGATGAGGCACAGATTTCTGTGAACTGGTCACCAGTCTGTTTAAGCAAAGTCACTCGAATTTCCTTTGCATTCCCGATGTTCTTGTATTTACATACCAAGCTGGCGACTCCTTGCCTGTTGGCCAGCACCATTGCTGGCTGAGTCACTTCCATTACTGTAAGGAAGTAAAGATTAGCATGATGGTAAGTGAACTGTCAAAAAGGGATCTGGAGTCATTTACTTCAAATCTGCACAGGATTTCCCTTTTTCGAAGGGAGTCCTGCCACCTCCTATTATCCATGGGTGATTCCTAGAAATGCTGCTTTCAAAGAAAGGACTCCAAGACTACAATTCACATTAACAGTGCATTAATATTCTTTAAAAAGCTCAAGAAATGTTTTGATTGCTAAAAATTTTATTATAAATCTCAGCAATTAATTGTTGTTTAAATAGTAGGTTATTTGGCCCACTTAATCAGGCAATAAATGACCTCCATGCTTCAGTTTCCCTCAACACAAACTTTTTTGTATACGTAAGAAACCAAAAAAATAGACTATAGATGGTAAGGCTGAAATTTGAAATTTAAAATCAGGTTTTTAAACCACAATTTCTGCCTAGTAGAAATAAGCATATTTATATTTAGGAACAAAAAAGGTGACATCCTGTATGGAACATGGAACAGAACTATTTAGGTAACAGTAAAACTGAATAGAAAATCTGTTTGCATACTTTTGTTTCTGATCTTTTTCTCCTTATTTTTAACTAGCTACTCCCAAGCCACAGTAGAGCAACAATATATAACCCAAGCCAGTATAGCAGCACACAGCAAAGCCTGATAAACAGACTTCAAAAAAAATCTTAATGGGAAATTACTGTACCATGTACAACCTCAGTCAACCTTTTTGCAACTTTTATATTCTATCCTGACACATGATGGGATGGCACTGTCTTTTGCTTTAGTAAGCTATAAAGACTCAGCATTATTTTTTCAATCTCATTTTATATCAGTCCATTTTGGGGCAGGGTTTATCTTCTCAGTTCTGCAATGCAAGAATTCCAGATGAAGAGTAGAATTTCTCCATACATTCAAACCTCTATACCCATTTTATCAGCTGTCACAACTTCGCTTGCAGGGCCTGGTTTTCAAGATCTTTTCTTCCTTCTTGAGCTACTCTGAATGTTGCCCGGTGTCCCTGCAGGTAGTACTGCTCTAAAGACTGTGTCTGGTTTTCCAGACACCTTGCAGTGCTCCAAGACCTCACTCCCATCAGTCCTATGTCACCTTCCTCTCCTTGCTGTACCAAGTCCGTCTCCTGCAAGGACATGAAACTGAAAACAATTCAACACCCCCAGATACCTTGCCTCCTTCATATACCCACCTTCAGCAATGGCAGTGGCTGTGCAGAGAAAGCCCACGGTGACCAATATTGAAAACATTCCTGTGCTGGGACAGATGCTGAAGGTTTCTGATGACTTCAGACTTTAAGAAAAACTGGAACTCTCAGGACTGGAAAAGAGGTGGCACCTTTCAGGATAGTGAATCTTCGAAATGTTTGAACCCACACAGAGCCAGTGTGTATATATAGCTTTGATCCCAGATGCTGTACCTGAAAGTAGTATGAAGCTTTGTTTTGGTTTTACGAGAAAGGAAGTAGTGGGTTTGATTAGTACGTACACAGTTAACCTCAAACAGCATGAACAAAAACAACTATTCAGCAGATGGAAAATATATATTCAATCTGAAACTGCCGTCCATTCTGCTTTAAGAATTGTGGGAGGACAGGTAATCATCATTAGAGCAGTTCAGCCCTTTGGTGGTGCCAGCTTGCAGAATCATAGCACTTAATAATTTAGCAATTATCAGGTATTTCCTACCAGGGCAACATGCAGAGAACTGTACTTCTGCCTAATGTGGCACAGTGAATCACTACAAGCTAGCTTTTTTATGGAGGACTTGCTTCCACCCCCAGTTTCTTTGCTTGCTTTAATGTTAGTGCTTTTGATGTTTAAAAATTGCTACCCCCTTCAAAATACTGATTACACTTGCAATTACTTCATCTTTTTGCATCAGCAATGTCACTTGAATCTGAACCCAGCCTCTTAAAGCTTTCTGGTTTCCAAGAAAAATTATCTAGGTTTATAGCTAATTACATCCACATCTGTACAGAACTTTGCTACCTACAGACTTTACTGCCTAACTACCTTGACATCAACAGATGAAAAACACTGCAGGAGTTTTGATTATTGCTATCTCTGCTTAGAGCACCTGTGTAATCTCAAATCTCAGTGAAACGGTTTTTGCTCATGGACCTTTTAAAAGTCATTTAAGCCATGAAAATTATTTTGATTTTTTAATATGATAAGCTGTCACATCCATGAATCATTGCCTAAAGAATTCCATAAAAATGAAGGTTCACTTCAGTTATCCTGAAGGTCGGCATTCTTTTTTTTTACCCACTCTTTGAGAAGTTCTTTTAGAAGGTGCTTCATAATTTAGAAATGTAGATCTAGTAGATTGGGAAGAGCTACTTTTGCACTGTGACCTAGAAAAACTAACAGCATTAGTTCTTGAACACTAGCCCTCCCAATCCAAAGATCCAGGATAAATACTTAGTCTTGAAATCATATAAATACCTAATGATATAAAGAAGTTTACTGCTTCCATATCTAGGTTATGCAATATTTCTTTGTAATGACAGATTCACAGTCATTTTAATCTTAACCAGCATTCAAAACAGAACTGATGATAAATAAAAATACTGCTATGGGAAAATTAAAAACTGCACCCTAATAATGAGACAGGCACATACTGTATTACTGGTTAGTCAAGCTTAAACCAATTTTAATATTAAATGTAAAATAAATGCTATTGCAACATCAAATATCAGAATATCAGTGAGATTTATGGCATGAAATTACCAGGTTATGCCTGACATTTTCATATCCAGAGTAGTAACTAAATTATCTGCCCTTTGTATCTTTTTGGGCTTGGGTTTTTGCATGCAATTAAACAAATGATGCATTTAAGCTTCATCAACTATGGTGTCATCTCCTGATAATTGATTGAGACTGCAAACTGATGCTGCAATTAGCCATTAAACACTGGCAAAGGATTGCCATGTAAAAGTCAGTGCTCATGCCACACATACCCACAGGGTCTTGCACTGCTAGAGTGACAGGCAGCACTCTGGCACTCCTCTCTCTCCTGTTTGAGACTGCTCTAGCAAGCTTTGTTTCCAGTGGTACTCATCTTGTTTCCTGGCTGTTTTGCTCTCAGGGTGCATTTTCAGGTCTACTTTTTCCTTTTTAGCCTTGTTCCTCCTTAAAAGCCTTGTGTTAGGATAATTACTCTTCTAAGTAAAGCGCAGCATGTCTCCCTGTTGAGTCTCAAAGTCGTCTCTGCTGGCTGCAGAAGCAGTCTCCCAGGCTGCCTTTGGTTATCCCTTCTGATGGATAGAGATTACCTTGCCATGATGCCTTCTACTCTTCCTAATCACAATTTGGCTCCTGAGTTAATGTATGCAGACAGCAGGTAGATCATGCAGTAGAAGAGATCTTGTTCCAAATAAGATCTCACTTTCACTGCTCCCATCCATCCCAGCTCAGTTATAGGATGGAACAAGGTATTGATAACAGAATGAGTTCGCTACTAAAATAAAATCTACAAGAATCACTGGGGACACCTTTTCTCTCCTCTGTGTCCCTTATCTAACTACTCTTCAGCTGGTCAAGAGTCTCTGGATGTCTGCTTGCCCCACCTTCCCTGAATATATCACATGAAAAATACAGGCCATGCTTTATGGGCTACAGCCACAGGAGCTATCTTACCTAGTTCTTGTCTGTGTAGTCTGGTATCTTCCTGCTCTGACTCTTTTATCTTGGGAACTCTTCATCTTTCACCCGTTCCCATAAATGAAACCTTACACATGGTCTACTGGCTGGGCAAGGGAACGGCTGAAAGAAGAGCCCTAATTTTGACTTTGAGATTCAGGTCTTTAAGTGAGGTTATTCCTCATGCTGTTTCTAAAAGCTTGCACTTCATGCTCCAAAAGATCAATATGATATTCTTCTTTCCTTTAAAGCACATACTTGTACTGCGGTGCTCTTTGTTCTTAGGGGCGATATTAATTCCCGTGTCACAGGAAACCTTTATACCTTACATATGCTACCACAGCTAAGTGTCAGAGCAGGGGAGAGGACTGAGGGCCTTGCAGTGCAAAGCTGCAGAGCCTTAAACAAAGAATTCAGCTTAGGAGCAGCTTGGGCTTCATGACCTCTTTGAACTTTGCTGAGGGAGGGACATGCAGTTTTACACTGGACTACACTACTGTGATTACTCAGATTGCTAGGAAGTTAAATAACTAGGTTTCTCATGTAAGTTTCTCTCTCATTTTGGGTTAGTCACTTGCATTCTAGTGATTTGCTTTTCTTCACTGAGCACTTGTTAGGGCAAACCTTCCTGCTGATACCCTGTCAGAATTCCCATTGCAAAATGTTTTTATTCAAAAAATTATTTTCACACCTGTAAGCCTTTCTCATGTTTTTTTTTTTTTTTCTGTGACAGGAACTTGCTTGGTAAATTGCTTGAGATGTCATGGGGAGAAGAAATTCTTACAATTTGCATAAGTATCTGGTTTCAGGATATTTTGCTAAACTCAAAATGTGAGATCATGTCTTATTATGTTAAACAGTTCACATTTTTACCTTGTTAGTTTGCCACAAACCTATTGGGGTTTTGAAATGCATTGTCATTTGAAAAAAAATCCAGATCTCTAAGTGGTATGGTTGAAGAAAGAATCTTTTGTTCAAAACAAGAGGCAAAGAGAAAAGGAAATAACAGAGTGACTGGAAAAATATCGTTTCATTACCATTAAAGGACTAAAACCTGGTTAGTTTAAGTAAAGGTCTAGATATAACCAAGTTTAGTGGATCAGACCTAGTTCCTGAAGGAGCCACAATTCACATCACAAAACTGCTGATTTTTAAGTCTCAAAATTGTTGCCTTTTTCTCAGCTTCTAACCTGGTTTTGTAAATGCTGCTCTCCAGTCCTGTGCCTGTGCCTTTAATCCAGCCTCAGAAGGGGTTAGGACAGCACTAGCTGAGGAATTCTCCTTCCACTACTTCTTAGGGCACATGGGATTGATCTCCTTGTGAGCTTCTGCTGATGAGCACATTGTCCGAAAAGATTTGAGATGGGGGTGGATGCGTGAGTGTCCTTTTTATTTGTGATACAATCATTGGTATTTCTTTTCTGAAGCTAGCCTTTGTTTTCTCTACCATAAACTCAATTATATCCAAGCTTTCCTGATATGCACAGCATCTATAATTACCTAACACAAGGGGCAAATTTCTTCCCAACTTCTTAATGCTGCCAGTTCTCAGTTAGCCTTGAGTGTCTGCATTCTAGCCCTTACTGGGCCAGGTTTGCTACATGTTATTTGTCATAAGCCATCTATGTCCCAGTAGCAACCAGGCCTGTGTCAATGCATTGCCCCCATCCCATCCCCATGCAGCTTATGGTCAAAATATAAGATCTGAGATGTATGGAAAGAATACAGAGAAAAGTAAAAGGAAATAGAGACTGGGAAACAGTCTCTATAGAAATAGGGCTGGGAAACAACACAGGCAAAAGGTCTTTGCACACCGACTTCCTTATTCTTCTCCAGTTTCCTGTAGGGAGTTGGGAAAGAGTTTAGGATAAATTTTAACAGAGACCATAAGTGCCTTGGCAGATGTTTAAGATGTTTCCTTTACTGGAAGGATTTTTCCAAAGCAGAGCTCCAGATATCCGTTGTTTCTAGGTCAATCACTTGGGATTGAGTACAGGATAAAACAGATATCTTCACACCAAAGCGAACACTGAAAGCTAGTCTGTTTCCATGAATAAGCACAGAAAAACCAAGGCAACCCCCTCAAGCCTAAAATTAAGCCTTTATATGACTGGAGAAATGTTTTACTTCCACTTTCCTTTTTTTCTTAAAGCATTGTAAAAAAGAAAACCAGCAAGAGGTAGACATGAGTCTCTGCCTCTGACATTGCAGCAGTTTGAATTTAATGAGGGACACAAGAATAAATCATAAAGTTTTGCTGAAAACATGTGAGAAATTACATTCTGATCAAAAATGAGATGAGTAAGAAATATTTTTAAAGGGTACAGATGAGGAGCATAATTAAGGGCCTACTTCCAGTTTACACAGAGCTAATTAAATCCCTGATGTAAAAAAAAAAAATAATTATGGTATTTCAAACTATTAAGATCAAAGCAGGGCTTCTGGAAAACCTAGAATTAAACCTTTATAAAGCAAAGGACTCAATGAAGTTTACATAAAGGAGATAATGCTCCAGCTCAGTAGACTTATGGAGAATCCAAATGTTTGAAAGACTGGAGACAAAGAAAGGCATTTTCGTAAGCCCACAGAGTGAAGTTCGTCCAAGGAAGGAGATGGAGCAGATTCTAAAGCACTTCTTTGAATTAATGACAAGTGAGTTATGAAGGTCAACTTCATTTGCCAGAGTCTGGAGGCCACTTCAGAAGAGTGGATGTGAGGTGATAGTTAGAATGGGATGGGCTAGAAAATGGAAGTAAATTAAATCAAATTAAATTAAATTAAATTAAATTAAATTAAATTAAATTAAATTAAATTAAGGAAGAAGTCGATAATGTAGCAGAAGGCAGAAGTCACCGGACAGGCACAAAAAGAATGACAAGGTGTTCAAACTGCCAGATTCACACTAACATTTGGAATACACAGCAATAAGCCAATGTTTGTGAAGGCCAGCAGAGATTGTTTCATCCGTTGAGGTGAACGAGAATCATGAGCTAAGGCTTCTGAAGATATTTGGTCACATTCAACCACGTCCACATTTTGTCTGATTTGCCTTTGTGGGGACTAGATCCCAGAAGTACAGCACAGTATGCATCTCTTCCCAGGGGCACATCGAGTTTGGGAACACAAGGCACAAGCCTTGGACATTTTAGGGCACCAGCTCCTATATGGAAATCTCAGAGGGCTTGTGATGAGACGGAGGTAGGGAAATGAGAATACCAAGGGGGGAAAGGATGTTTTGGCAGAAATACGGGTGGCTGGATCGGTGAAGGGTACATTTAACTTTTTTGTGCTTTCAGATATCACTGTTGGGCTGAGTGAAGTATATTCTGAGACAAAACCTGCCCAGAATTCTCTTGAGAGTGAAAAAACATTTTAGTGAAGACCAGATAATGCACCACCTGCATCTTGGTCAATAATGCTCTTTAAATTTTGCATGACAGAGCTAGGCAATACAGAAACACAGCACTGAGGGATGGGGGACCATTTCAGAATTCCTCCTTGCTATAAACCTTGCCTTGTTTTTCTGTTTTTCACACCTTCTCCTTGCCTCTTTCCTTGCAGTTTTATTTATAAAAAGCATAGAATGAATAGTGGCTTTACCACAGATTGTTTATTCAGGGCTCATACGAGAACGTAATCCTTGGAATTATGTCTAAGATCTATAGGGTTGATGCCCTGATTTAAGGAAATTTAATGTTCAATCTGTTTGCCTTTGGTCCACGCTACCACACGTTACTGAAAGTTTACAGTGATGTATGCAAGGATTGTGAGTTGCCATTAGAATGGTTATTAAATCATAGGCTGGGGGCTCTGGAAAAGAAAGATACAGATTTTCTAGCAGAAGATTGTAAAATAAATCCCAGACTTTGCAAGAACCTTTCTGATTTTGAAGTGTAGGAGTTGCAAAAAAATTGTCGCTCCATAAGGCAGACGTCTCTGCAAATGGGATACTACAGCCAAGCAGTGGCTTTATTATCAGCAAACTAAAAGCAGGTCCTACACCTTCCAAAATGTATCAGCTGCAGGATTTGTTGTTCAACCCACTCTTCCCCACAGAATCTGTTCTCATGCACGAAGCCTTACTCTTGGATTAGTGATAACTCAAACTCCCTTTGTCTTCCCTAGTTTAGGAACTATTTGAAACTGTATTTCTAGGACCTAGCAATTGCCCTTTGCCAAAGTGTCTACCAGGGCTAAGTACAAAAACACACCCCTGAAATATCTGAAAGGCTATATGTGCAAGGGGAGGCTGAAGTCTTTCATTAGCCAACGTGAAGTTTGAAATAGCTGACAAGCCTCTACCTCTCTGCTCAGAAGCTCCTTCTTACTCTCCCTCTTTGCTGACAGATATTAGTGCTCCCTACAAGCTTTGTCTTTCTCATATTCTTAGACAGTCATATCATAGCAACTCTTAAGGATATTAACTTGAATGTGTGAGTGTGGCCAGCTTGCTCTCCTGCTTATTTAAGTTGAGCACTGATTAATGCCTGCTATAAAGCCTCTGACTGCAGTGAGCATTCAACTGAAATGCTTCATCACAGCTCTAGCTGGTTCCTCCCACTATCAAACCTGAAAACCCAGCTAGGAAATCCTACATTTTTCAATTCAAATCCATCTTCCAAAAGAATTCTTTATGTTTTGGCCACAGGGATAACATACTACAACATATGATAGTGATCAGTTTTGTTGGCCTGTGTACTAGGGATGAAGTAGAGAATCAAGGAAGTTTGCAAATGTATTCCTAGAGTGGAAAGAAGTTATGAAAAAGGCTGCAAAATCAGTAAGAGAGGATGGGGCTTGTGGGTAACACATCACTTGGGGAATTCTTCTTTTCAATATCGGTGAGATTATATCTGGTCCATACAAAGAAAACAAATGTGTTGGATGGGGTCCAGTAAAATCAAACTCTAAGCAAAATAGGAAGAAATGTTTTGAATTTTACAAATTTGAAAAAATGTTGAAAAGGAAATTTTTTTAGAAAATGCATGTACCTATTTTCATAAAACTTTTTTTAAGTCCCGCACAATATATTTCATTTTTAAATCATTAGCTCTTTTGCAAAAAAAGACCTAGCGGTGTCTTACATACTGGCAAAATATATTTTTTCTTTTTTCTGTCTAGAACCAATAATGGGTGAAATGAGAAAAAGGTGAAGGGAACCTTTTTTTAGCGAGAGCAACTGCAGTTTAGCAAAGCTTTCTTGAGAAAGTTTCACTTCCTAAGGTTTTTTGCTATGTTTGCTCATTTAAATGGCCATTGTATTAACCCACTTTTTGTGAGTTTCAAATGTCAGCAACTAACTGATGCCTTTTTGAAAAAGTAGAAGAAAGCAGACTGCCTGGTTCTCATTAATCTAAGCACATCAACAAATTTTGCTGCCACAGCCTTGTAATTGGTGTTCCTGCAATACTACGTGCCTCATGTATCAGTCTGCGTTGGGTTATTGCCAGGGGTCAAGATTCAGTGAAAATACATTAAATAGATGTGAAAAATACATGAAAATACAGTGAAAATCTCTGTACCAAGGGATAGAGGGGCTAAGCAGGACTCAGACTCCCTTCATTACCATTCCTTCAGCCACTGAACAACAGCATTGCCCATTCCTGCCTTGAAGGGGTTTAACTACAAATGCTCTGTAAGAGCACCTTTCTTGCTGCTCTTTTAATGCTGCATCCTGAAACAGAGTAATTTAATTTTCAAGCTATTTAATGGTAGATTGTGTCCTAAGTCATAATACACTGAGCTGGCAAATGTGGGCTCTGGAGAGGATGCAGATATAATTTCTGTCTGTGACTCGGCAGTGACCGATTAGTTAAAGTTTTGTTAAAGTTCCTGGGCCACAGAGGAGCTGGAGACACATGGAGCTGCAGGTTCTGAAATCTTGAGAAATTTGGATTTGCCTGATATACTTTCAAGCCTTGGAATGGGGCTTTTGTTTTTGAAATAAACCTCTGCAGCCAAAAGTTTTGGAGGGGAGATAGTAATACACTTCAGGAGCTTGGCCAGTACAATAATTTTCTTTAATAACAAGGAAAAAAAAATCAGAATTTCAAATTAAATTATTCTCAAGGCTTTTTTAAATTAAATTATTTTACTTTTCTTTCAAGGCATCATTTTCCTTCCAAAAACCCTCTATTTTTAAATATTCAACAATATTTAAATAGTCACCATCCAGATCAGGTCTTAATTGTTTTAGGATTAAATGTCTGTTTTGAAACCTCCAAATTATTACTTGTTTCACTTCTCTATTCACAAAAAATCAATTTTTTTCATTTCAGTGTGACTCAAATGAGTCCTTTTGACTTTCCAAATTTGCCAATGAAACACAAAAATATAATTATACATTGAGTTCCAATGAACACCCTTCATAAAACTTCTGAATTATGCAAACTAATCACCTTCTGGGAAATAGTTATAGATCATTTTATGGTACAAGCTTGAAATGTGACTCAATGACTCTCCACTTGCACACTATAACCCTCCCCACTCATCTAATTATTTAGACTTTTGCCTTGTCTATGGTTTTGAGCTCATTTCCACCCTCCCTCATACCACCATCAATCTTCTCTAGTTTTCTTTTTCTTACAACAAAATGTTCTTTATCTTTTGAGATATCAAATGCTGCCATCCTGTGAGGCAAATGCACATGAGAGGACAGAAATGGTTACATGACTTGGTTCAAGAAGTTCCTTGTAAAACCTGTTACTAGTCTGATGGTGTCAGCAGAAAGGATGAGGAGCAGCCAGCTGTCCCTGGGGCACCCGTGGCAGACCCAGGTAGCACCGATACAGGGATGGCAGGGAGAGCAGGGATAGCAGGCCTAGCCTGCCAGCTGATGTTGCTCAGGATCTCTAGCAGGGCAGGAATTCTTTTTGGCAAAGGGTGAAGGGATTCTCTTCACAGTGGCCTGTCCTTACAGGTGAACCCCTAGGGAAAATAAACACCAAGAAACACAACAGAACTGAGACACACGAGGTCAAACTGAAGGACCACAGGCAGATGAGGGAAAGGAAGAAGCTTTGCTTTCCCCTTCCTTTTGCAGCCACGCCAATCTCTTCATTTCCGTCTTCTCTGTGCCCTGCGACTACCAACGGTGCCACCAGTGAGTGTGGTGGGAGGCAAGGGCTGCCAGCTTCCTCTTTATTGTCAATCAACACCCTCCTGAAGTGGATCACAGTCACTCCCTCCCCAGCAGCCCCTCTGAAAGAGGACCCTGGCCTCGTTTACCCGCATGCTGTCACACTTTTCAGCTGACCTTGAAGAGGAATACACTTGCTTCTTGCTTTAGTATGGCTGCTTGCAATTGGCACAAGAAATGTTCTCTTTCTTGCACTTCTCACTCATGCATAGGAGCAGTGGGGCCTCAGGGTGGTATCCCAGGTACCCCAGCTGAGTACAGGTCCTTCCCTTTGCACTAAAATGGACAGCAGTCACCTGCACACTGTTTACATGGTAATCCATTTGCTCTGCACTTTCAGGGATTAACTTCATTTTTAGTTAACCTGCATTTTCTGTTACTTGGATTCACTCAAATAAGTGCCCACATTTTCTTCAAGGCTTTTGCTCAGTTACCCAGTTTAATAGTAAATGTCATAAAGGCCACATCTAGCTTGTACACTCCTAGCTGTTTAAATAGCTGCCGTAATTGTCCTTGTCACTGTTGTATATTTTTTCCCCTTGATGAGTGGAAGTTTTCTACAGGAGTGTGTGCCTACAGCAACCATCATTCATTTAGCAGGAAAGGGAATGCAGATGATAAGGTATTTTGTTATCAAGGACAGATTGGTTCTTTAATTCCAATGCCACCAAGACCTCCAGTCCTTGAAGTTCAGGCAGGAGCAGAGCTTAGCCAATGCCACCTTATCCTCTGAGTTTCTTGTGCTCATTTCAGGGACATTATGAAGCCCAGACAATCGACATGTCTTAGTGGCAAATCATGTTTCATGTGACTTGACTTCTGGTGAAGACATGACAAAAAGTTTGTCCTTGTACTCTTGAAACTGCAGGCAGCTCTAATTTGCACTGGCAATTATCAACCTTCAAGAGGAAATTTTCTTCAGGGAGCAATGCTCTTTACCAACCAACAGGGCCACCTCTGCTATTATATCGTGGGCACACATTCAATGCAGGCGCTGTGGCGCTGCTTTTGAGCTGATAAAAGATTTCTCTTGTGACAGTAACTTCACACAAGGCAGCACTAAGCATTCCCTGCAAAGGGAGGACTTGGCCTGCAGTTGGGTGTGTGCCACTGCCAGGTCTCAGCTCTTATCTCTTAATCTGAAGTAGCTATCACCCTCCCACCTCATCATTTCCCTCAGGCAAGCCCAAACAGGCACCTTTTAATTGATTAAAGTCTTGGGATTTTACTGTATAAATTACTGTGATCTAAGTGAGAAGCCACTGCACAGTGCCTGAATTGTCTCATCACACAGAGAAGGAAGCGTCCCTGTCCTGTGGGTGTGGTTTCACTGACAGCGTGACCCCATGGAAGAGCAACTTCTACCAGAATGGGCAGGATCATTCCCCGCCCCCCCAAATCCCCAGCTGAGTAGCCCAGTGCCTCTCTCTGCCGTATTGTGGCATTAGCCCTTGTGCAGCTGTGTAAGCTAAATCCTTTCTTCGCTCTAATTCATGCCACTGCCAAATTAATCCCAGTGCCACCATAACAGAGTGGTGGTGCAGCTGGAGGCCAGAGAAGCAGTCTGGATGGTGCAGCCTTTCCTTGACAATGCTGGCTGAGATCAGGTAAAGCAGATCATGAAAACATGTCCTAAAGTACTGCCTAGCACAAAACACTCCTGACAGTCAGGACGGGACTGGAGAATTCCTCAAGGCTTTCTCCTCGACCACATACATTTTGTTTGTGTTTAAATCTTTCTGAGACTTGACTGTCCAACATACCGTATATAGTACATCTAATACACAGTAATGATAATTAAATCCTAAATATGCAGTCTATGATATCCCTTGACACACAAGTTTGATATGGCTCACACTTGTGAGCAGCATCACCTCAGGGAACAAATGGATGGAATTAATCTTTGAAATTGAAATTTATTTCTGCACAGTTGCCTGGTGTGGCACTTGAGGTCTACTCAGCTTTGACCTCAAAGATCCTCTAAACAATGACTGCTGTAGTAAAGTTTTCTAGCAAAACTGTACTTTTGCTCTGATAGAAAAGGCTGAAGGAGAGGCTGTGAAAAAATATCAGAAATATTTAATTTGAACAGGGGAATGTCTTCCAGAAACACACAGTTCGCTACAGAGACAGATATATCAAGTTAATGTGATGCGGTTAAAGCAGGGTTGAACTCTCCCTCTAAAGGATAAAGCAAATCCAGGCATGTTGGGAACCTCCAGAGGGAGATCAGGGAAAAAGAGTTCTGGGTGCCCAGAATTTCACTATAGTTGTTTGTGTTTATCAGGTAAATCCTGTTGAATCAGCCATAGCTATAGGAATGATGGAGATGTGAGGAACTCTGCTTGTCTCTGTGAACAGCAGATGCTGCTTTGGGTGTTTGCCACAAGATACTTGTTTCTGGAATTAGTGGCTCTGGGTTCCAGGAATACTCTGTGTCCACACACCATTCTCCAGCAGCCATGCCTGAGTGTTGTAAGATATTTAAACTCAAAGATCAAGTGTTAGTTACCAGCTGACAGTTCTGGCAGGGGGGACAGCCAGCCCTTACCCCAGGGTAGCCAGCAAGTACCTTCACCAAATGGCTCCACATTTGTGGTATGAGGATGTTCCTGTACCAGCCCCAGCCAGATAAGCAGTTTGGATGCAGCTACCCAGCTTTGGAGGCTGAGAGGTTTTCACAAGAGTGTCCTTGGGCCCATTTGATTTACTAACAGACACAGAGCAAGATTTAGCCCCAGGAAAATGGTGCAAAAGGAACTTTTCTTGCAAGCTTTCTGAGCCGATGTTCCTGTAACTCCGGGGATTGGAACCCTGAGGCTTTATAAGGAACTCACAAGGTTCCCCCCTTCTAAGAAGAACATACCTTTTACATTAAAGAGTGGGCCTCAAATCTTGAAAGCTTTGTTAGTTTTTCCCATAAGATACACCCACACCTTCAAGAAGAATTTGGACAATGCTCTCAGGCACATGGTATGATGTGTGGGGTTGTCCAGTACAGGGCCAGGATCTGGACGTTGATGATCCTTGTGGGTCCCTTCCAGCTCAGGATATTCTATGATTCTATGATATTTATCCTTCACATTTATGGTGTTGTCATCCTCACATTAGGACCAGGTTTGTAATCTTCTATGTAGTCATTGTGAGTGGGGCTGCAACAAGAAACAACAGCTGCTGACCACTATAACTTGACAGCCTCAAAGAAAAGGGAAGATAAAAAGAGATGGGGAGTGAATCTCATCCTAGTTTCTCTAAATTCAGCATCCCTCCAAAATATTTAAGCATAGCCAATTAGGTAAAAACTCTGGTGTAAATGGGTAATGAAAAAGATAACTTAGAAGTAAAACAATGAGCTGATTGTGGAATAATGTTCTTATCAGGCTTCCTTGGTAGATGATCAGGGGAATATATAGCTTTGGCCTTTCCCCTTTGGCAAAAGTGTCATGTGTTATCATGTAGTATATTCTTAGAAAAGCCTCTGCCATACCTTCCTGAAGAATTAATTTCCCGAAAGCCTCCCCCTTTTTAGTTTGAGAGCTGTGGGTTTGTACAAAGCATCACTGTAAAATAGGTCTACCACAGCCAAATGTCACTTGACATGCTACATTCTCAGAACCAGCAATACTGTGCCCTTGGCAGAAATGATGAAATACCAAGGGTAACTATGAAAGGCGTGTGAGCCAGCCAAGTCTTTCCTTTCGTATTCTCCTCAGCACCAGTGCTCTCTGCTTTTGTGCAGAGTGGCTGTATGGCTGGATGCCCCTCTCAGGTGTCCTCCAGAAGGGAACATGCTCCCTGCTTTTTTCACTCAATGTTGCACACAGGTGTGCTGGACAGACCACAACTGAAAGCTCGGTGCCCTTCTGCAGGTCACAGACCATTTGCACTGGGGTGCAGTCACAGAGATTTGCATGGCCCCAGACAAGGCCCACAAGGCATACCATGGCAGGTGCTGCATGAGATAGGGAAAAGCCACTATCAGTAACACGGGGGTCCAGCCCAAAGCTTGAACAAATCCAGTATGTCAAGTTCGTTTCTCACTGCGCAGTCACTACACCATTCCCCAGTGAGCAGGTGAGGCATGGGGAGTGCAGCATCCTGGCAGGTGTTCTAGTGGGAGCACCACATGGGAAAACAATAGTGGCTTTGTTCCTTGGCCAGTGTTGTGCAGAGCCCAATTCTCTTGCCAGGGAACATTTCATCATTGCTCAGTCCTGGTGCCTTCATAATTTACAAGGCTGAAGGCGTATCACTGCATGAGGATGTGAGGTGAAAAGCCCAGGGTTTATCAGTAGTTTGGGAGCTCATGGGAAATGTAGGGAATATTTCCTGCTGTCCTAGGATGGAGTCATACTTTGTCTTGCAGAGTCTTAAACTGGGAAGCAGAAGTGTAAACCTGGAATAGTTGACTAGATAGAGGAAAGCTTATTCCTGCGGTTTGTACTTTTGAGCTTTTTTCATCAACTGAGACAAATAAGCACTATGGAATGAACAGAGTTGTGAGAACTGTGGTAAACTTTCTGAAGCCTCCAGTTACCTCATTTGGCCTTCATATAAAAAATGAGCAAACAGACCCCTGACCTCTTTCTCTCCTCCGCACATCCTTTCATGTGGGAACTGTCCAAGCCAGTCCTGGGAGACCTCTGGTACTCAGCACTGCATGTCACTGCTTTGAAGAATATTTGTTACTTTCGGAAATGCATCAAATTCCTCTGGACCCTGGGGAAAGGCTGAATGGTATCTCAGCTGAAGAGGCACCTCCCAGCTCCTTTTCCCACATGCAGTTTTCCTCGGCTCAGGTCACAAAGTGCCCATATTGAACGGAGGGCTGCAGCCCTTTGTGTGCAGCAGCCCATCAGAGTTGGTGGTTTCCAAAAGGGACACACAGCTTTCCTTCCAGCTACCTAACTTGGCCGCCTTCTGCTTGCAGCGGAGCAGTTGGATGCATAGCCCAAAGCTGAAGCGAGGCACATCCCAGAATCTGTGGGGTGCTGCTAGCTAGCTCCCTGTGGGCCTGTAAAGGCAGGGGAATTTTGATCCACATGGATCAGCAGGTGGAGAAACACTGTCCCTTGAGATACCAGGGACTGCCCCCTTTCCTAGCTACCCTTCTGTCCCCAAGTGAATAAATGTGAACGTGAAGAGAGCCAGAATGAGCCCTTAGCCTCGCAGGGATACGGTGCGTACCGGCGGTTTGCAGGCTGTTGGTGCAGAACAGCAGCTCGTGGCTTTCTGCAGGGGCCTCGGCGCGGGCAGGGGCAGGAGGGGACCTGCAGGGGCTCGGGGCTGCCGGGCCGGGGCGAGAGGAGCAGCCGCAGCGGCGAGCGGCAGCCGCGGGGGGGCGCTGCGGGCCGCTGGCGCCGTTCGGTGCCGGCGTCCGAGCAGGAGCAGCGCGGCCCCGCCCCGAGCGGCACCAGCGCTGTGCCCGGGCACCCTCCGGCAGTGCATGGCACGGCACGGCACGGCACGGCGCGGCACGGCACGGCACGGCACGGCACGGCACGGCACGGCACGGC
>WAAE01019303.1:58136-103120 GCA_013400495.1 Nicator chloris
ACACCCTCCGGCAGTGCACGGCACGGCACGGCACGGCGCGGCACGGCGCGGCACGGCACGGAGCGCGCCTGTGCGCCGCCAGAGGGGCCCTGCGCGGGGCTCGGCGTGTGCGAGCTCTGGGGCAGCGCGTTCCTCAGCCTCTTGTCGCTGACTGCCACCGCAGCACGGGAACAGGAGATGACAGCGTGAATGCAGCTTTCTGTAAATTGCGGATGCTGCTGAAGTGCACTGCTATTCCATCAGCACGCTCAAAAGTAGACCTACATCGAACAGGAGCGTACTTAATCAACATTTTTATTTTTATTTAATATCCAGGACTCCAAAGCTCCTGTGTAAGAATGAAGCTTTCCCCCCCCCCCCTTTTTTTTTTCTTTTCCTTTTTTCCGCCCTCCCCCCAGGAACAGCAGTAATGTGCTGTACAAACACAAGTTTAAAGGCAGGGAAATTATTTGCAGAATTTTTAAATATAATTTCAGGCATTAAAAATCACTCTGCTGTGCACACTTTTACCACTTACACTTAATAAAGCAATTGAATTTCCAAGTGTTGAGCACACAGTGATCTATTTAATACTATGATTGTTGCCATTTTATTCTGAAAGCAGTAAAGCCATAGGTATGCATTACATTTCAGGATCATATTCTGTATTTTCTCATTTCCTTTGTTAGTATTAGATGCTCCCTTTAATTCTTGATTCATTTATTTCCTTCTGTGTTTTTTAATTTATCTCCTTCTAGCTCAAAGACTGTCCATGTGTTTGAGGGGAAAAGCTGAAATTCCATGCAGCCAAGTAAAAATTGAAAGGGCAAATAGAGCTGTTGCTTGTACCTTTCCTACTGTGACACATAACTACGTCAGTCAGCACCTCAGGCCCATTTGGGTGTTGTACCTCTTAGAGGGTGGCTGGGCTTGGATAAGGAGTGTACTCCCATCCCCCAAATGACCATGTCAGAGTTGCTGTACCACTGGCATGGTTAGCTGAGCAGTCATAGTACAGACACATTTTGTGAGGCCACTTGAGCTAAGTACCTCTTTGGCAGCTGTCTGCTTCTGTCGAGCTCTGCACACTGTAAAGCCTTTGAATTTTTTTCTCTTAGCAAGCACTCAAGCCCACAGAGTTTTTCTTCTTAAATTCCCTTAACTGTGTCAAAGAATAAAGAAGTCTGCGGATGAAGGATTTCTCTCTAATCTGAATTTTCTGCACCAGCTTGAGCAGTCTTGCTTGGAGAAGCAGCGAGCAGTTTTTTGCCCACCTGTGAGGGAACACCTGCTCTGCTGCAGACAGATGTCAGCAGTGATAGCTTGCTACTCCCTGCCCAGATAGCTTTTCCTTTCCAGCTGATATTCTGGACTAGGGCAATGATATTATTCTCAGAATTTCTGGCAGGGTACCCAGCTCAAACTGAAGATGAACCAAACAGAAGGTAGAGGGGAGTGCAAGAAGTGGGAAAGTTTTATTCTGAGGACTGCCTCAGGCAGGCTGCTAGCCAACGCAAGTGTCTGCATTTAAGGTAGCTTTCCCAGAGCCCCTTCAAATCAGCAGAGACAAATCCTCCGTTTACTGATGTCAGATATTAAATGAGATTAACTCAGTTTCTGTAGGCTCTCTCATAGGCCATGAATGGACTCACTGTAGTGCCAAGTATAGATATACATAACATTACTAAAATGAGTGAAATACAGTCATTTTAACATGTGGTCTGGAAATTTGCAGTCATGCCATTTTTGTGAGTGAACAAAATAACTAGGAAAATGGGAAAATCTGTCTCTGTATCATCCTGGTTCCTGATAAGAACCAGAATCAACCTGATAGGAATGAAAGAATTGAGTTCAGAGAAGATCACAGAATCATAGAGTTGTTTGGATTGGAAGGGACCTTTAAAGATCTCTAGTCCAACCCTCATGCAATGAGCAGTGAGATCTTCAACTAGAACAGGTTGCCCAGAGCCCTGTCCAACCTGACCTTGGATGTTTCCAGAGCTGGGACATCTCCACCCTCTCTGGACAGCCTGTTCCACGGTTTCACCACCATAATTGTCAAAAGTTTATTCCTTATATCTAGTCTAAATCTACCTTCATTTAGTTTGAAACCATTGCCTCTTGTCCTCCTGCATCAAACCCTGCTAAAATGTCTGTCCCCATCTTTCTTGTAGGACTCCTTTAAGTATTGCAAGGCTGCAATAAGGTTTCCCTGAAGCCTGAACTTCTGAACAACGCCTGCCCTCTCAGCCTGTTCTCATAGGAGAGGTGTTCATCCTTCTGATTATTTTTGTGACTCTCCTCTGGATGTTCTCCACCAGGTCCATACCTTTCCTGTGTGGAGGACACAGTACTCCAGGTGGGGCCCCATAAAAGCAAAATAGAGTGGCAGAATCCCCTCTCTCATTCTGCTGGCTTCACTGCTTTGGATGCAGCCCAGGACAGAACTGGCTTTCTGGACTGGGAGCACATGGTGCTGGCTCATGTCCAGCCTCTCATCCAGCGGCACTTCCAAGTCCTTCTCAGCAGGGTTGCTCTCAGTCTGTTCATGCCCCAGCCTGGATTAACACCGGGGGTTGCCCTGACCCAAGTACAGCACCGTGCGCTTGGTCTTATTAAACCTTATGAGATTCCCATGGGCCCACTTCTCAAGCTTGTCCAGGTTCCTCTGGACGGCGTCCCATCCATCCGGTGTGCCAACAGGACCACTCAGCTTCGCGGTGTCTGCAAACTTGCCAAGAGTGCACCCAATTCCACTGTCTGTTGTAACTGATGAAGATATGCAACAGTACAGGTCTCAGGACAGACATGAGGGACGCCACTTGTCATGATATCCATCTGAATATTGAGCCATTGATCTCTACCCTCTGGATACAACTGGCCAACCAATTCCTCTTCCGTTGATCAGTTTACCCATCAAATCCGTCTCCCTCCAATTTAGAGAGAAAGGTGCTGGAGGACTGTGTCAAAGGCCTTTCAGAAATTCAGATAGACCACATCTGTAGCTCTTCCATTATCCCCTGATGTAGTCACTCCATCATAGAAGGACACTAGGTTGTCTGGGTTGATCTGTTCCATTATCTTACCATGCACTGAGGTGTGTTTGACAGCTCAGTAGTTGCCATGGTCCTCCTTTCTGTGCTTCTTGAAAATGGGTGCAGTATTTCCCTTTTTGCAGTCGCATGGGACTTGACTGCCATGTCTTTTCAAATATCACAGAGAATGGCTTGGCAACTACATGAGTGAATTCCCTGGGGACTCTGGGATGCATCTCATCAGGTGCCATAGATGGTCACAAATGTGATCTTCTCTTACACTGGGAGGCACTTCGCTCCCCCAGTCTGCCTGCCATGCAGTCCACCCACTCAAGAGATGTGGGAAGAGAGGTTTCCAGTGGGCACTAAGGCAAAAAAAAGGTTTTGAGTACCTCAGCCTTCTCCTCATCCATTGTTACCAGTTTGCCAGGGGGCAGTGTGCACTTTCTTTGACATTCATGGAGATTCGGCATCAAATCAGGGCTGAACTATTTCTAAGGCAAACTGTTAATGAATGCAAAGTGCCCAGGTGTAGAGGACAGCTATTACATTTGTATTATTTGATGAAATTAGTATGATAAAATTGAGAAACAAAAGAAATAAATTATCTTCCATGAATTTTATGAAGTGCTCCTTCACTGAGGACCCTTTCTCTATTTTCATTTTTTTCCATGCCAAATCTTCCAAATCTTCCACCAGGGTGTTACTTTATTGTGCACCAGAGGAGGGAGATACATAGCCACAAACCTTCTGAGAAATACATTTACAATCAATAAAAAACAAACAAGTCTTTCTGCACCATGCTCTGTGTGAAGAGACTGTTTGGTCTCACACCTGTTAAATAGCTTAGTTAGGAAGTAAACTAGTGCTAGCTACTGAAAATGTAGTGAGCTACATAGTGATCATCACATGGTCTTCAGGTGCTGCAATGCATGGGTATTATCTGTGGGAATCAGAGCTCACTGAGTGTCATACACAAATGACAATCAATGCTGTTCTAAGAAGTCCATCTTTTTAATTGCTTTGATGGCTGATGGATTCTGCACAGTCTCATTTTCTCACTGCAGGCTGCCTTTGTTTTTTCTCACTTTCTAATCAGATAATTCAGTATGGTTTGCAGACACATCACTCTGCAGAGACATATACACCACTAAAAAGGTCTCACAGGTTTTTTTCCGCAGCGTTGGAGTTGCTCCACTCTGGTGACTTAACCCTTCAAAACCTAAAATATCTCAATAGAAAAGGAAACAGATTTTACAAATGTGAGGGTTGCCATTTTGTTTTTGAGATAGTGGAGCCATTCCCACTGTCTCTCCATACTCCTTGTCTGAAAGTCATAAAAAGTTGATGGTCAGCCTCTTCATTTACATGAGAGACTCAAGCTTCAAGCTGTCTCCTGAAATACTTTTCCTGTAAGAGCATCTGAAAAATTTTTGCAAAATTATTTGTTTTATTCATCTAGAAAAAGATAGGATGACCTGACATTTTGCCTCTTTCCAAGTGTATGGAGAAGTCACAGGCTTTAACAAGTCCTAAAAACCTAATGGATTATTTAGGTGGCGTGCATAGTTCAGCCTTGTAGTGCCTACAATGGTGTCTGTACATCTGGTGGCTCAGGAGTTCCTGTTTTATTTAAGCTGCTTTCAGGTACTTCTCCCTGGAGAACAGAGATCTCATACTGATTTGTGGGTTTGTTCCTTCAGAGCTCTTGAAGAGCTTCTGTTTGTCCTTCTTTTTTCTTGCAACAACAGGAGGTTGTTCTAATGTGCCACTGTTCTTTATCTCACTCTTCATAGCAAGACTTCACCTTCTCATGATCCAGGTTGTTGCCCAGCAGATGGCTCAATTTCTTCTGAGGTTTTGAAGGAATGCTTACTCCCATGGTTGTCCTCTCTTTGCACAGGACTCACCAAGCCACACCAAGAGGGCTCTGATTTAGTAGCAGAGACCTCAGATTTGAGGGCAAAAGAACCATTACACAGCCTTTGTGTATTTTTGTATTAGTTCTTCAGAACAACTTATGTGTTGCCATACTATTTCCCTTGGGGATGGGATTCCTGCTATATTGTAGATATCTCTTCCTACGGTTGATGTCAGCAGTGAAATTCCATGTGTGCTAAAGAAATACTAGCACATGCTGACATTGCAAAGAGGGTACAGTACTTGTGTTTTCATTCAGCATCACTGTAAACAATTTCCCTGTTCTGTCAGTTAATGTTTGTGAATGCAGCTGGAACCTGGAGGCCAATGGGCTGGAGATGACAAATTTGTTTTGATCCAAGGAAGGGAGGGTTCTTTTGAAATCAAAGTCATTGGTGTTGAAATCTAAATTAAAATGACCCAATTGCCAAGGCTTCCTCAATGCAGAAGGATGGTAATTAGGCAGCCGTCCTTCTGAGCAGTCCCTGCTTTGAGAGAATGAGTAACAACATGAGCTGGAGTCTAAACTACATAATACCATTAGGTTTATTACTCTGCTTTTACAGCTCGCAGTAAAGAGAACTGTTGCAATTAATGAAGGAAGTGAATATAAAGCTGCAGTCAAGGTCTGGGTGAGGCATAAAATACAGAGCCTAGTTCTGCAGGAGAAAGCACCATAGTTTGTCAGGAAAGGAAAATGGGATCAGATCATCAGTGAAAAGAAATCTCTCCCTCACATGTATCTAACAGCATCCTACTAAAACGCTCCAGGAATGATAGCTAGGAGCAGAGAGGAAGTTAATGAAGGCTCAGAGGAAGAAAAAGACCATTCAACCAATTAGCCAGAAACTGGAGACACTCCTATGCAGATTTCTGGCCGCAGCAGGCAGGTTATATGTGGTGTTATGAAAAAAAAAAAAAAGACATTTCCAGTTCCAAATTTCATGCTCTTGCACCCATGTAAATCCCAAACATTCACTGCTGACTGTTCACTGTTGTGTAGCAGAGAGATGTATTGTGTTCCTCTTCTCAAGCATTAAACTGGTGTTTGACTGAAAACAAATCTGGCTAACCCCAAAAGGCAGTAACAATATATATCCCTCTCTTTTCATTCCTTTTTCACAGGTTATACACCCAATTTAAAAGCAAACAGCTACACATGCCAATCACATTACATTTCCTTACATTTTTCTTGTATTCTATTTCCCAGTCAATCAGCTGTCATATGTTTTGCCTTTACCCTCTAAACTCTTCAGGACATGGAATATCACTTTTCAGCTTGTACAGCATGGAAAAAAAAAAGATCTTTGATTATTACTGTAATATAAACGTGTATTTGTGATCATAATGATTGCAATTGCATAAAATGAAAATCATAAATATTTTTTCTCAAAGCTCCTGTTAAAGGCCTTGAGATGATTGCTAGCTAATGATAGAAGCACATTGCATTCAGGGCAAGCTAGGCCATAATAAAGGCTTAATATCTTCCACTGGAGCAGATAGGTTTGTTGGAAACCAGACACTATTGCCAGATGGAGCACAGGTCTGTGTGTTTCTGTTGCAAAAAGCCTCATGAGTCCTGGGTCCCCCAGGATGAGACAAGAGAGCTCGTATGATCTAGTTTGCAAGAGGAGTGACTGATGCATTCAGAAAGCAAGTTTCTTCAGGCATGGTTTTTTTCCATTAGAAAGGGACACACTTGGCCAACCAGAGAGCAGGGCAGGCAGCAGCCACGGAGCAGCATGGACAGTTTGTGCAAGGAGACCTTACACTGAGCAACGCTGGAGAAGAAGAAAACCATGCTGGCATAACTCTAAAAGAAACATTATATTCTCATAGAACTGATTTCATGATATCTGATAGATAGAAAACCATGCTGGCATAACTCTAAAAGAGACATTATATTCTCATAGAACTGAAATCATGTTTACCCCCTCTCAAACATATAAAAATACAGATATTTCCCATGGGATATAGCATTTTCAGTATGTTCTAATGGTGGGAGTGGGGGTGAGGGGCAGAGGAGGTGTGAGGTAGGTCTAAAGCTTCCTTCTGCCCTTTCAAAAACTCTGATTTGTCTTCTGGTGTGCATGTGCTTCATCTGCACTGTTTTTCCTCCTTGTTTTGCCCCCAGTACGATGATGTTGCAAATTTGTTGCAAGTCAAGCATCAGCAAAGCTCTCTATGGCTGGAACTATTTCGGAACAACGTTGTGCTTGAATTAGTGTGAGGGGATCACCTGTGGTTTCTGGGTTGTGCAGTGAGAGAGATCACTTAGAGACCTCTCTGCTGGTATTGTTTCCTTGGGTTCCCTTTGATGTTGACATGTGCAGCCATATAAATATGTGGTAAAGTGAAAAATAAGCTTTGGAAAGACCATAGCTCTGACGGCCAGATGTGTTCCAGGTGGTAAATAACATATATGTCAGAAAGGAAGTGGAATGTGTGGAAGGAAGAAAATAAGAACATTTATGTGTTTCTGTACCAGCCCCTGCAACTTTGCAGATTTGCTTTTATATTTTCCCCTCCATGGCTCTTAGTGCTGACATTTAGTGAAGAAGGGAATGAGGATCTGATATAACATCTTCTGAAGTTATCACTGTCATTTGTACTACAATATGAGGACCTTGACAGACTTGGAGTCCCAGGCACTGTACAAAAATGTAGTCACCAGTAAAAATAGCCCAAAGAGCTTGCAGTCACAATAAGGAAGATACATAGAAAGTGCCAATGAAAGCTCAGAAGGCAGGGCTGACAACAAAGCTCACCTATCTGCTTCTCTGTGTCATCTTTACATTATACTTCTTCTGCCAAGTCTTTCTGATGACCTCTCAGCAGAGGTGATATTGGCCAGCAAGTCATTGAATTGTAGGGACAGCAGCTACCCAGAGCTACAGGGCATCTGCAGGAATAGATGAAGGAATAGACTTCAGTCATTATTCTTGCTGTACATGAATTTGGTTGTGATCTGTGCAAGAATAAATTGCAGACTAATTTATCCTTTGCATGCAAAGCAAGTTCCAAAGTTTGAAGAGGAAATGTATGCCAAGGGTGCTTGTCAATACCCTGGCAATCTTATTGACAATAAAAAATGTGAGTCAGTCTGAAGCTCCTGCTCCCAAGTCAGACTCATCAACTTCACTTGCCTTCTTGCTGTGTAATGTGGTGTATTCCCAATCATTCCTGAAGAGCTGTGGGACAGTTTTTGTCTGTGCCACCAGGCTGGACCCTTCACAAGGATCCAGCGTGGTGTCACAGACAAATTCTGACACTGATCTTTGGCTTTCTGCTGCCTTCAATTTACCACACTCTATTATCACAGTGTACAGCCATGCTGCTACAAACCTTTACTCTCACATCAGCAGACATTCCTTCTTACGTGGAAACAGGTTTCCCAACCCTGTCATCTGATAACCAAACATTGTCATCCTCTGTCCTTAGTGCTAGGGGACAATTTGAGTTATGGAAAGCCTGTGAAAAACGGTCAACTGTGTGACCATAGGAAAACTCATTACAAAAAAATCCCAATCCCAAAGCTTTACAAGTGATGAAATTATTATGCCCTCTAGTTCTTGTGGAGGAGTGAGTCCCTCACAAGATGCACTTGTACCCATGGTGGATGCAGGGGTAGGGTTTACAAGTAGTGTGAAGAATTTTGCAGTTATGCTTTCTGTCCTCACAAATGCTGAGCTTTGTACATGTGCATAAGCACCATACCTCTGCTTCCGCCTTCACTTCCTTTTTCCTTTTCTCATCTCCTCAAACAAGGACTCGCACATCACTCCTGTGCGTGTCATATGTATATTCTATATATATCACAACTGCAACGTCTAGTCCATCCTAGTGCCAGCCCAAGTGCTTTCCAGATGATACCCTAGAAGAGGTGAAACATGGAGAGGCCAGGCAGGATGAGCCAGCTGAATTTAGAGTGCAAGCCAGTGTCACAGTGACAATAAGTCACCCAGGTATGCACAGTAATTACAGTGGTGGGCCTTCCAGCAGCCACAACATCCTTTGCACTGTCTCTTGGTTTCCTGTTGCCAGCACAAAACCAGTTTACGTTTAGCAAGTAAAACACTTTGTTTCTCTGTATTTTCCCACTGTCTTGGATCCTTTAGAATTTCACTGTGTCTTTGTAATCTATATGTGCATAAGATGCTAAACTTGGAGAGACTACAGCTTGAACTCAATCCTAAGGGATATGAGAGTGCTACTCAGCTGCTAGTGCTCATGTCATTCAACAGAGGCAGCACTGAATTCATCAGTCTCCCAAATTTCACAGATCTTTGTTCTGATATTTTTCTTCTGATCTTCCATAGTCAAAAGTGCTAAACATTAGTTTTTGACCCAGATTGCAACCCAGCATTTACATGAGGGAAGAAGACACTCCCACACCAAGTTGCACAGATGTGCAACTTCCTCACACAACTAATGATACATCAACTGGATTCCTTCCTTCAGTAAATGGTCACAAGAACTTGTTTTTTGCAAGAACAAGGAGTTAATCTTTATTGACCAAGCATTCATTATGGCAGCTATTGAGAACAAGTGAGTTGAATTTTTATAAAGAGGTGTGTTTAGTGGGGAAGGTGAATGCCATATTTTGCGCTCAGGCAAGAAGGGTTGGTCAAGACATAGGTTTTCCTGGGCTGTAGCTGGGGCACAAGAAGAGTGCAACATGCACTTTTGGTGATTAGAATAGCTGTAGCAGAGCCACAGGGAACTCACTCTCTGTTCTACAGTCAAAAGGGATGGTTATCAGTGTTCTTACTGGGCTTAGTGATAAAAGTCTTATGAATATATCTCAAGTCCAGGGCTGGAGCAAATTACAACAAATTTGGAGATATGGGAAAGTCTTACTTCTACATACAGATAGTCTGAATTTATAATTTTTCTGATACTCCTTATATCTCAGTGGCTGGTAAGTCAACCCAGACAAGTCAGCATACAGCCAAGTCAAACATTATTAATCTAGAGATACCTTTGATGCAGTGAGCATACTGTGCTTGATGTGCCATCTGAGACATATGCTCACTGTTTTGGGTTTTTTTTATTTTATATTTACATATATACATAACAGAGAGGAAAGACCAAATCTTGCATCTGTGTTTGTACAGTTGTTTACCTGTCCATATGTGTAGTATCCGTCAGTATCCAATGTAAGAGATGCCTTTGCTTTAAATCTCCTTTTAAAGTAGTGATTTCTGTGCAATGTATGCAGCAAGCAGTGTTTAACTGTGTGCAGAGGTTCATTCTGTCACAGATATAAACATGCAAGGACAGAAAAACCACATCTTCTACATGGAAACTAACACTTGTGTCATGAACCCAGGGCTTCCAGTTTCTGCTAGCATCCATCAATAGCAGATGAAGCAAAATGTTATTCTGTAAATTGATTGCACAGCAGATGGCTTTTCTTGTTGCAAATCTCCACAGTTCAGCAGATCGGAGGAGGGAGAGGGAAAATCAAATTCCATGCCCTGGGAGCCAGGTGATCTTAGTGATTTACAAATTACCTCAGTGATTGAAGTCATTCTGGGCACTTAATATTGCTCAAGTCTCTCTGTCTCCCTCTCTCTTGCACTCTCTCTCAGCATAATAAAGCTAAGGAAATCCAGAAGACTAAATTCAGTGCTGCAGATTAGTAACAGGAAGGAAACTGGATATGCATAAATTAAACAAGACCATTTGCCTTTTTGGATCTGCAGATGTTTTTCTCTCAGAAATGCAACCTCTTTTTTTTTTGCAGGTGACACCCACACATCTCCTTCACTTACTGGCGATGATAAAAAAGGAGATAAACAACTGGAGCTCATGCAGTCAGGTTTAATCTTTGTATGTCATCATTGCCAAGCAAAGCCACAGCAGTAGGAAAATAGAGCTGGTTTCTGCTGCTCGTTTCTAACTGACATTTCTTCACCAGGTACTCATGTAACCTGTGGACTCTTTGAACTCCACTTTGTACCTGCTGTCTTTTTACAGCACGTGGGAACTGCCGTGCTGGGACTGGACTGAGCTACATATAATCCATATACACTCTGCCTATACCCCAGTCCTCATTTTGCCTCTGCCTCAGTGGTTTGAAATCAGGTTGCAGAACTACAACATAAACACTTTAATAAAATTTTTTAAACAATAAAATTTTAAAAAAGGGACAGCAAAGGAACACTGATTTTAAAAACCTCATACTTCTACTTAAATGTGGGATTTGTAAGTAAGTAATCATTCAGTACAGAAAAAAGGCAAAAATAAGGGTATTTTAAAATGTTTTTTTACATATATATGGTTATTTTAACTTAAATATCCTGAAATAATAATTTCATCCTTCCAAGAGCTGTTTTTACTGGAGGAAATCCACTACAGCTGCAGTTCAAACTAATGCATTTCTCTAGTTGCTGGAGGAAAGCTCTGGAGTTCCTTAACTTCACTTTTCCTGCAGACAGCCATTCATCCATCCTACCTCTCCAGCCAGTTTGCTTTTCCTTTGCCCTTTGAATATAATTTGTGCTTTCATCTCAAGAGTTTCTTCGGAGTCAGCTGTGCACCCAAGTCCACACATAGGACCTAACCTGGCTTTCACCATCAATGCAGCTTATGTCTCAATGATGCAGAGCAGCCAAACAGTAAAAAGTACTTCTTGAGGCAAGAAGGACTAGGGAGTTTTTAAGAGTTATTTCTAGTGTATGGCTAGGGAGAGGCAAAAGTCTCACCTATGTAGTACATCCCACAGCTGGTTTGTTCATTTCCATTCCCCGAGACACTGTACCAGAATTTCGCTGTTTCTCCTTATTTAACCCCTTTTGCGTCGCCCATTGTTACTGGTGAATTGCTCCCTTACAGGGCTGGACTTGAAAGTAGTGTCAACTGTGTGTGTCTGCAGGAGGGAGAGAGGTTATTCCCCTGCTGTCCAATTCTATATCTTCATAGTCTCATACTTTTTTGTTGTTGTTAAGATAAAACATTGGCATGACTTCAACAATCAGCTAATGAGAGAAAGAGCTACAAGGAGGGGATAATGCTCCCAAAAGTGTCATTCCACCCTGGACTTCAGCCTCTGTCCCTAAGTTTCAAGAGCTGATGAGCTACGCAAACATAGAAACAATTTCCTTTCTGCAGCCAGTTTTGATTTGTCTGGGGAAGGTTGAGAAGCCCAGGAAGAAATGTGAGCAATCTACTTAATCATTTTCATGAGGGAAAAAATAAATCAGCTCTCATCTTGACCACTGGTGTTTGAAGATTAAAGTAGCCCAAGGGCTGTCACAGGCAGCGAGCATAGCAAGAAAATTAGTTCCTTCTGACTCATGACAGAGTGATCTAATTTAATGGGGCACTGACGAGGCTGTCGGGCACTGATTTAGTTATTACCTAAACTAGCCGGATTGCTAGTTGTGCCCTGCTGCAGCCCTCCATGTGAGGGGCTTGAGCTGCTTTCGGAATCTGCCGCCCGCGGAGCGCCTGCTCTGGCGCTACCCGGAGCCTTCCTGCAGCGCTGTGGCCGAGCGGGGCCGGCCGCGCTCAGCGCGGGCTCGGCTTAGCAGGGGGAAAGGCGGTGTAGTTACAGAGCCGCTCCCGGCACACAGCGGGCAGAAGGGAGACAGCATAGGAAAGCTTCCTTCTGGCGTTTCCTACCTTTCATTTCTTAAATTCGCAATCTGATCTTTTGTCTTTTAAGGTACTTAAGTATATTATTTCTTAAGCTTCTTTATTTTAGAGGAAAAGGAAATTATAAAAAGGACTATTTGATCCTCCTACCAGATTGAAACTACTACGTTAACTTCCACAGAACTGTTACTAATCGCTTGCCTGCATCTTTGATTTTGCTGGTTAGGTAGTAATCTTTCCTGTCTGAAAAACTAGATTTGTCCCAACCCATGAGAACATTTCAACTTACCCAGCATAGTTCCCTTTAAGGATTAAGAAGACAATGAGGAAAAGGAATGATGTAGCCACATAATAATACAATGGCTATGAAAACTGTGGCATTTGAAAATTCCTCATAATTTCAATGGTCAGATGAAGGAAACTGAAGACCTCCTGGTAAGTTTATGTGACCTAAAGTTATATTTAATTTTTAATAAAACAATAACAACAGCAAAAGCAGGAGGGACAGGAAATAAAAACTAGTGCCTTGGTCCTGAAGATCTGGTAAGAAAAAGAAAAAAGCAAACAAACAAACAGAAAACCCACCATGAATTTGAGATCATTTAACTTTTTCTTTGTTTGCAAATGGGTTAATGTGAAATTGGCAGCTTCTTAATACTTTGTCAGCCAAATTGGCCACATCATACTATCTGCATGCCCTTGAGGCTGGAATAGTAAGATACTGTAATGTGATGCTGTAACAAAAGCACCTAATTGTGAAGAACAGTCCATTTGCATCAAGATAGGCATCTAGTTTCCTCTCACAGCCACTTAAAGACACTGACTTTGGCTACAAATTACTGCCTAGTACTGTTTTCAGCCTTTCCCAGTCTTTACTGGACCTTAACAAAGCTGATCCTGTTCTCAACACCCTAACCTGTTTTCTGGTTAGTATGAGTGACTAACAAAACTATGTCTTGGCCTGTGATTCATCTTGCATAACGCATTTTCCAGTCACATGGCAAAAGCCTTGATGAAAGTGGAAAGATTTGATCTTTCACACTGAAGCCTTTGCCTGTGTACTCTTAAAACTCGAGCTTTTTGTACCATGTTTTTATTAGTCAAACATACCATCAGTAGCCAAAGTTGCTTCTGCTGTCAGAGCATGTCTGCAGGCATAATGAACTTGGCAATAGCCAAGAGCCTGCTATGCACAGGAAATGAAATGTACAGAAATTAAATGCACTGGGGGAAGCATGTGGTGTGAGGGATCCCCATGTGGCGTGAGGGATCCCCATGTGGCTGTTTGGCACAACTGAAAATCTGAAGATGATGGGAAAAATCAAAGGGATGAAAGACCCCCAAATCCTTCAAACAAAAACCATCTACCTATCCAATCACCACATGGCTTCAATCTCCTATGGCAACTCTCTACGCCAAGCTGAGGAGGAATGTGGCATACAAGACAAAGACAGTCTTTGTGAAGCAACTAACCAGTCAGGCAGGAGCACATGTGGAAGGCTGCACAATCGTGTTAGAGATTAACAAATAGGATAGGTTCTTGAACTGCTGAGTCTGGAATAGAAACGAAAGGGAAAAGATGATGCGCAAAGAAGGTAGATATGATATTGTTTGGCAGAGATCCAGGGTTCACATTTATAGCTACAGAATAAATAAGAGGCTTTTTGGAAAAAATGTTATACAGGAGGATGATATTGGAATTTGGTATATTCAGACTAGAAGGAATGTCCAAGACTTTTGGCTTTAGTAAGCCTGACCACCCCAATGGGGAAGGTTCAAGACACTGCAGAGATAACATAGGCTACCTCCTCGGCATTGTCTTCTAGGGCTTTGGTTCCTGGAAGCAAAGAAGACCCAGGCTATTGTATTATGCTGTGCTGGAGACGTGCAGAAAAGGAATCAGCATGAAAGGGGCTGGAGCTGCACAACCCTTGGTTGACCCCTTGCAACATATGTTGATTGCTGCTCAGGTGTGATGACTGCAGATTGGATGTTCATTTGACACTGAGACCCAAAAGTGGGGGAAAGGAAGATGAAAACTTATATTATTATTTGGCAGGACTGTATTTGTATTTGAATTAAAACCTGTGTGTAAGACAGAAAAACCTTCTGGTATACCTCTGCCCTCCATGAGGGACAGTTTCCAAGTTCAGAGCCACAGCAGAGGGAGGTTTCTTTTTACATCATCCCATAAACATATAGACCCCAAATGCAGGGCCAGGGAGGGACAGGGCTGTCCTGGCATGTTATGCATTGCCTAAAACCAGATGGAATAAATTAGGATTGCTGTTTGTCGAATATGGTAATCCACATATGCAGAACCAGACCCCAGGCTTAACTGGCTTGCTTCTCTGCAAACACTTTATTTAGTCCTTTACAGTGGTGAATAAAAGGAATTTACTGGTATCTCAACTCCAACAGTCTGTAATTCATGTCCCTACAGAGCTTTAATATAACAGCAATGTCCACTTTAACACCTGGGCCTGGGGTGTCTCATGTCCCGATTCTCCTTATTTTTTTCATTTTATGTTTAGGATATTTCCCTGTATCCCCCTTCCTTTTTGGTCAGTCAAATGAATTAATACTCGTTGCTGATGTTCCAGGACTTAGTTTCCAGTATCGTGTCCTGGGAGCTACCAGTATATTTTAAATATAGAAAGTACAAAAGTGTTAGGGGAAGGAAATTATACCAATATTTGCTTTAGAAAATAATACTTTCCTCTGACTAGCCTCAGGCCTAATACATTCATTCAAGATTTAATTTACTGTATCTATTTCATAATTTTAAAAGGAGATTGCAAAAATTATAATAAAACTCTAGGGAATATAGATGCAATTAAAAAGATGCATCTATACCTAAATATGTATATATGCAGTTTATGTAAAGAACATTTATCATTTATCCTGTTTCCTGGGTTTGATACACATTTGCCATCTCACCGTATACTTGCACTAGACCTTGTGATTTTCCACAGCACATTGTGAGCATACATGTCATTGTGTCATACAGTGACAGACTGGAGCTTGGTGAGACAGTGCCATACCCTGACAGAGAGCTGTGCTCAGTCTGCTCCTCTCTGCTGGGAGTGTCTCGATGCCCCAGCACAGGGTCATTCATATGTCCCCCTCCAGTGAGGAGGGAGGTGGCAAGGCATTAGCATTCCCCTAGTCAGTGCCAGCCAGGAGGGCCAGGCTGGGACCATGCAGAACTGCCATGTGTCCTGCCAGGCTCCCTCCCCTCTGCTCTGCGCATGTGTTCCTTACTGCCTCAGCTGCAGTACAAAGGTGCAGTGAGGGCTCTTCAGGAAAAGAGAGTAAAAATTGTATGTGGAAAAATGTCAGCCTTGGAGTGTTTGTGCATGTGGTAGGGGAAAGGAGAAGAAATAAATAAGACTTTGTTTTGAAGTTCTTCAGTTCAATCATAAGCTTTTGAGTTTGCTGAACTGAACCAGACCAAGGCTCTCACGGCCTGCCGGGTCTATGACTGAATTCCCATGCTGAAAGCCCAGCACTGCCTCTTGGGCCTTGCTTACCATTGCCATTGGGGCTCTGCTGTCCCTGGCTGGGGCAGAGGGCACCTCACTGCTGCTGAGAGGTGGCACAGCACCCTCCAGGAACATGGTTCATGGTCGTATATGACTCAGAGCAGGAGGTTTGTGGCCCAGTCAGCAAACTCAAATAAACTTCCAATTTGGGAGTGCCAAAGTTGCTTTCTTGGGTTAAGACATCAAAGCAGATTCTTGTCATGCTTCCACATCTCTACTTTTGTCCTGTCTCCTCAAAGAGAGAAAGAATCTTCTTATCCCAGTTTGAAGGAAATTAAATGTTGTACACTCCAAATTTTATTTCAAGGTCGGAATGTGGGGTTTTTTTCTTTTTATTGTTTATTCAGTAGTCTTTATAAAATAAACATTGCCTCCTCAGTATGAAAAGGAATTTTATGCCAAGGCAACCCCAATTACAATTTAGGATGTCCTGTTATTGTAAATACTAGATTGAAAGAATGAATCATGTTTTGCTAAAGACTTTGTCCTATTCTGGCATGGAGCAGTCCTGAAGAACCTCTTTAGAGAGAAAAGTAACTTCCAAACAACACAAAGTTCCTCAAAGTGCCCAGAGCAGATCCTGCAGATGTCTGAGAACTTGCAGGTCCAATTTACAATGCTGAGAATGAAGAATCCTCTCACATCCCAAAAACCAAACACTTACGGGAATAAAAAATGAAGTGGTCTTAAGTTGCTCATAAGTCAACCCAGATTTTTGAAAGAGCTCTGGTACAACCTAGGTGCCAGAAGAGGTGCATGAATTTTCAGAAGGACTCAGGAGAATACCCTCTGAATTCTCAAATTCAAAAATAAAAGTAAAAATCTGCTCAAAATCTGAGCTCTCTGTCTTCTAATGCTTCATATATGACTTTGCATTCCATTGATGCAGAAGGCAAACGAAAAAGAAATGGGGTTGTTCATAATGAAGACAGATCTTTCTTCTTCTCCCACTTGTCTTGATTTTGTCTTCAGGTTGCTTCCTTTTTCAGTCTGTGGAGTTGCTTGGTCATGAGTGCAGATGGCCTTATGAACATTTACAAAGTGTCCAGCCTAAGGACTCGCATGTTGAAGGTTTACTAGTATTCTATTAGCTTGATTTGTCCTGGCAGATCATTTGTTCCATAGCGTAATAGCTTGGATGCCTTCTAACTGACCTTTTCCGCTTTCTTTTAAGCATGCGTTTTGAACTTCAAACTGTGTCTTTGTCTTATAGAGAAAAAAGGATTATTTCTTACATTTTGCCAGGTTTAACAGCAACAATCTGAGGATTACGCATACATGGAGGAAATTAAGGGTAAAATCTAAGGCAGTAGTTATTGGAAAAGATCAGTTCTGCTTCTTCCAACAGCTGAGCAAAACCACAAGTGTTAAGAAGAAACCAGCTCTGAGGTCTGATGCCATCTTTCCATCTTATCCACTGTAAACCCTCAACACAAGCTGAGCCTCCTCTTCAGCCATCATGGAGAAATACTCTTTGTTTACTTCCCTCCCTCCACCCCCCCTTTTTATAAAGCTTTCCGGTCTGGACTTTCTTTTAGTAGATCAAAGTTTAGTTAATACTCGCTATGGTGTGTCTGTGATCAATAGCAACAAACACGATGAGAAAATGAGAGGGTGTCCTTCCATGCCCCAGAGCAGGTGACTGCACATGAGGCTCCTGGTGGGATCAGGGCTGCCAGGACCGATAGGCGGTGTAGTCTCGTGTTGGTGCATAGGATGGGTAACCCTTGTTCTTCTGGTATGGTGGATGCCGGGGAGTCATGTTCATGTAGTCACTCTGGTGGTACATATTCTTTTTGGATTTTTGCTGTGGGAGAAGGGTGAAGACACCTGTGAAAACTCTTATGTTAACTGCTAACAGTTCTGGCCCTAGGTCCTTGTTCAGGGAAGCAGGCATATTTGTAAGGCAGCTTCAGGTTTCTTTATTTGCAAAAGAGTTAGAACACATGTCCTCATCAAATAATCTATGGAATTTGCCCAACCTGAAAGTAAGTCTCCAGCTTATCTGGTAAGAGATTTATAGTGTTAGTTCTTCAGGTAAAGGAATGCTACACACCAAGGATACAAACTGATGCCTCTAAACATCATCTTGCCTCTCTCATCTATGGAATGATTCAGCAGAAACAACAGAGTTTGGGCTGTGAAGGCTGTCCTCATTTATAAGGAAGTAAAGAGAAATTAGCTTGACTCGAACAGAATAAGAGCATGAAAAATCAGCCCAGACTATGTGTGTAATGGTTTTCCTACCATTTACGGCAGTAAGACACAATGCATTAGTTGTTCTGAACCTTCCTTCAAAGAGTCAAAGAATCAGAGCTGATGTTAATCTTTTATGTCTCCTTATCTGGGCCTCAAAAATCTTATTTCCACTGTTGGATTCCTGTCTATAATGCCCCTGTGATACGAGAAAAGCATCGGCTCTTTCAGAAATAAGAGTAACAGAATACATGTGAAATAATTTGCCTAAAATCACAGAGGAAAAATGTGGTTGCAGCAGAATTTCAGCTTCTGACTGCTGCAGGCTGTGCACAAGGTTGTTGTTTTTTACATAGCTTAAGGTTTTATTAATCAGGGGTAATTAAAGTGCTTCCATGCTTTTTCCTTAATACTGATCATACCCTCTTTTGCAATCTCCTTTTTACTGAAATCTCCTTCCCAACAGAAACAGTTGCATATGCTGCAGTATACATGCAAATGATGCTGTGGAATTGGAGGGGGTTTGCATTAGAAAATATGATGGCTGAATTACGTTGTATGTGCAGAGTGGGGCAGTTACTATGAAATATTTTAAGCTTTTTAATATTAATGCTATATATATGAGATGTGTTGAATGTAAGTTACATACTGCTTAATCCATGTAATGCAGTCAATGCATGTAAAGCATTAGATACAAAAGCTTTATCTCTGTGTGTTCATCTCCATAATACAGGATTTCTAATTCACCTAGGAGGTAGTTTTGCATAGGAAAAAGACATTTTGCTAGCATGAGTGATTGTTGGGCTGTTACAGGATCAAAGACTGCTACGTTTGCAAGGAAAGCAGTTTTCCTTCAGGGAAGGCAGAACTGTACGAAAATAGACAAATCTTTAGCTGCTTTCAGGAACTGATCAGGCTTGCCATGTCTGTCAAGTACCATAATTAGGACCTTTTTCTTACAATTCACAATGTCTTCTAGGCAGCTGTATTTACATTCAACAACACCCTAAACACATCCACAATCGGAATACATATTATCTGAAGAATACTACCAGCATTAATAACAGCAGGTAAAAACGGATGCAGCAAACAGCACACATGGCAATGCAGCCTTGTCACTCTTGCTGGGGACAGACATGTTAGTGGCAAAGTGTGAAGCCATTAGATAGCAAATGAATATAGCACAGAGAAAATTGTTCGGATTGTAAAAGAAGGATTTGAATCTATAGCATCTCATCTGTGGCACAGCCACAGCAGCACAGCACTGTAACACCAGCAGCTGCTCACGTAATCCTCTCAGCTCTCCTCAGAGTCAGCCTCTACAACACGGCACAAAGAAGAACCACTTAATCGGCCTTTGCATTTTCCTGCGACAGTGCCCCCTTTGATTGTTTTCCATTAGAAATAGCCACAGATTGAATAAGTGTCCTTTTGTGAAACACTTAGCAGATCTCAAGCTTCAGCTAGCAGTGACAGTGGCTTTCTGTATACATGCAACATTTAACCTGGCAGGGACTCTGGACCCTTTATACAGGCTACCTCATAATTGTTGTGTTGAAAATTGCTATTTAACAACAAAGATAGAGAGGAAAGTCAGAGTGCAAGAAATTGAGTTCTCTATGATCAAGTCTTTCTCACATGGAGTAAGTAGTGTAAATTGGCTCTGGAGATCAAAGTCCTAAGACTTGTCAAGGAAAATGTCCTTCCGCTGCCCCTTTATCATGCCAGGAGGAGAACTGGATGTGACTTGGGCCAGTGAACTCTCCAGAGAGATTAGAAAGCAAAAATTATGAGCCATAAGGCTGTCTCAGCTTTCTTACTGTTGATGTACAGACAAGGGACTACTGAGATCCAGGTGCTCCTATTCCCTTGTAGTCAAGCTGCCAGAAATAGTGGTTGCTCAAGGGAATTGGTGGACAGGCACAAGACACCAGTGCAGATAGTCCTAGGCTGAGGGCTCCCTATAGATGGTTTCATTGTAGGTGAGCTCCTGTCAGTTTAGTCTCAAAGGGTTTTGCCAGAAATCCTTGTAGTTCTAGATTTCCCTGGCAGGTTCAGCTGGCAGAGGCATCCTGGTGTTGCTGGTGGGCAGGGCACTGCCAGCACTGTGGCATTACTATTTGTTGTAGGACTCTACTGCAGAGGCCTGACTGCCCACCTAGAGAGCATCTGGTGTTTCAGCTCTTTTGGGGTACTCCATGAGTGTGCATACACAGCTGGGATGAAGAAACACTGTCATTCTATACTGAAGGGGGATCAGTGAGTTACTGGTAAACATGGCAACTACAGCCTGAGAAATGAACTGCTAGAGCATACAGAGCAAAGGAAAATACAAGTTCCTTACCCAGTAGTTAATAAAAACTGCAGTTATTAGCACACTGTAGAGTGCAAGAATTCCAGTCACTGTTGCCAGAATCCACAAAGGAATTGCAGAATGAGGCTCTTGTATTTGGGTGGGTGTATCTTTAAGGAAAGAGCAAAGAAAACTTTAAGTACATGAAATTAAAAGCATCGATCTCTGCTTATTTACTTCTTGTTCCAATGTGTCATTTTTATTAATGCCTCCAGCCATTATGTAGGGAGTGTGTATAGGGAGGATACTGGCCTACAGAGATTTCTCAGCTTACCTTTCACATGAATGACAGTCCCGTTACTCTTCTCATTGTAGACATATGGGGGTGGATACATGACCTCAATTTTGCAGAAGTAGATGTCAGTTTGGTTGGCATTCATGTTCCAAATATTGAAGATGACTTTGTCTTTACCACGATCCCCCTGGCAGTTGAATTCTTTATTTGAATTGCTGCTAATTTTGGTTGTGTTCCATGAAATAACGCAAACTTCAACTGAACTGTCCGTTCCTTTGTGTAGCGAAGCTCGAAATTCCTTCCCTGTCCCATTGTATGTGTAGTTGCAAACTAGAGTTGCAGTTTGGTTAGCTACAATGAGCAAAGGATGCTGAGCCACTAATATCTTGTTTTCTGGAAGGGAGGGGAGAAAGTGAGAAAAGCACTTGTTTATAAAATGTAGTATGAGACTTCAGAACCACACATCCTCCCATGCAACTCTTCTCCATCTCTTCTCTGCCCTGCTGACACTCCCTACCAGAGACTAAAAAAACCACCCATCTGAAGAAGCAGTTTCTCACAGGAGCTATTGTTGCAACAATCCACCTGTATGTAATTAATTATGTAGTCTCTAGGGGAAACGATGAGATCAACTATGAGTGTTTTTCTTCAGTCAGAACACTAGCAGAGGCAGTGGCCCATGATTAAGATTTAACATCAGAGCTCAGAAGCCTAGTCTGCATCTGTGTGCATGTGTGTATATGTAATGCCATCTAAGTCCATCCTTTACTTAGCAAGCAGTTTCCCGGGGAACATTACGGAGTGGAAATACTAAGAATTGACACTGCAGTCAGATAAGAGAATATTATTTATACATTTGCTTTTTAATTCAAGGACTCCTGAAGAGTTTGCAGGTGAATGTGCTGAACCATTTCAAGGGTTTGGACCTTGGGCAATGAACACTAAAAGCATGAACTGCTATCATTTTAATGTAAAATAAGTGATTTTTCTAGCTAGCAGCTGTATAAATTCTTAATCTCTCAAAGGACTCAGGAGCTAACTAATTTGACACTGCACTGGCACTTAAATGGCCTGAAAAAAGTATGTCACATGAATGTATAATTGAATTTTAATTGACCAGACTGACACATAAACAGGAAATGTTTTCTGATATGTAGACCTCTGTGCTACCATCTGCCAAACAATGAAACACAGCAAGGACTATGCAGAAAGACAACTTGTTCCAAGAAAACTCATCCTGTACAAATGAGGCCCTTCTTTTCAAATGATGACCCCTAAGTAAGAGGAAGGGAGTTGTGGCTTTTAAGCTAGAGATTTGCCAAAGCTTTTATATGACTGCTTCAGTCTTTATGCAAGGTCAGCTCACATGAGGTCCGGGTAGTCTTTTACATATTCACTGAGAATCACTGTGGCTGTTAGAATGACATTTGTACCTCTTGCCCTCAAAATGTGGTGCAAACCTAGATTCTTTCTACTTAATCCGTGTGGCAAGACTTCAAAAAGGCTAGTAAGAGATATGAAGTGGGAAGGAAGCCAGATCCAGAATGCCCAGAAAAATAGTGTTTAAAATTGTTTTAAACAGTATTTGGGACCAAATGATGCTTACTGTATTCATGCCTGCACAAGAACATTACCCAGCCTCTTGAGCAGGATACTCCTTTGGGATAAATGTGGTCCACGGAGTAAAGTAAACACAAAGAGATGCATGAGATGGCCAGGACTAGTGCTAAAGTGTGGGCATAGAAACAGCCTTAGTAACAGGCTAGCAGGTTCTCCAGTTACCAGCAGAATTTGTGGAACTGCTGAAGTTGTTAATTTTCTCATTTAAAGCCTCATTTACCAGCCCTTGTTTCAAATGTGAGGAGGAGATGTGAGACAGGGAATGCTCTACTGCCTCATCTTTAGCAAAGAAAGATTGTAGCCTATCCTCCTTGTGTCTCTTTGCTCGACGTTGTTAGTGAGAGGGTGGAGGAGAGCTCATAACAGCTCTGAAATCCCATGTTCGCAGGCAACCAAAACACTGCGAAACTTTGGATGAAGGATAACATTTCCAGGCTTTCCAGCAGAAAGAGACAAGGATCTTCGAATCCTAGGACAGAGTGGCGAAGTAAGAACAGAGAAGGCATGTCATTACTCAAGGTAGTGCCTGTGGTGACTTTTCATCAAAATGAAGACATTTCAGCAAAACAATTCAGTTTCCTTGAATCAGCATTTTCCGACAAAAGCTCTCACATAGGCTTATAAGGCATTCTAGTTAGGGGTGAGGTTTGGATTCCACCCCTTTAGACAAAGTATATGATCGTATTTTTGTTGGCCAGAAATTGTTCTTGGGCCTACGTGGCAATTTGCAAGTCTGAGGTAGAACTGTTCCACCTTTAGCACAGCAGAATTCTATATATCTTACTTGAGACAGAGTTATTCTACTGCTTTGCAGTATTTGTGCACTACTACAACCCTGATTGTCACAGGGACTGAACACACCTTCAGGGAAGACCTTTTCTGTCTCAGAGTTGACAACTAAAATAGGGTCCCAGAAGAGACAGAAGCATTACACTTTGGAAAGTGCTTGCCTGTTTTCATTGCAAGTACTTAGAGAAAACAAAGGGATATTTATTTCTCAGCCTGATCATATTTTCTCTGTGGCCAGAGGAAAGTCAAAGAACACTGAAAATCTCATCACTGAGGGACTCCCTTCAGATGTTACTTAGGCTCTTCTGCAGACCCCAATGACTTAACCCCATCTCTTTTGCTGTCATCAGCTAACCTGGATTCCTGATGTTTAGACCTGTGCTTCATGCCTTGAGCTCCACTGTTTAACTACAGCTCTGGACTAGTTATGTCCCTGCCATGGTACAGTGCTAATTGGCAACCAGTCTCTTTTGATACACTCACCTAAAATGATAAATTCCTTCAACTTATTTTCACCTCTTGGATTTATAATCCAATCTGTTTGCCTTGTCTTGCAGGCTAGGCTCAATAACCCAGCTCCGTGCTGCTGATGCTGGGATGCAGACTGGCTGAGCAGTGGGCAAAAGCTCATTTGTGGGTCATTTAATGAAGACAGCTCCTACATGATTGAAGCTAAGCACCCAAATCCATTTTCAAAGTGGCTCTGCTAGTTCAGATCAAAATTAAAGGAGATATTTTTGTTTTCATTTATAGGAAGAACTCATTAGCACCACATGAATTGCTTGGGCTGCAATGCCAACAGGGGCAAGGCAAGCTTACCCCACTGGCATGTTGGACAAGCCCAACTGTCATCCTCCTCTGGATTTGGAGGGTTTTTTGAATTTAAGAAGGTCAGTCATACTAAAATGTGTGTTAATTTCATGGGGAAGACAGAGTAATGGCTAACATCCCTCACTTCACTTGTGAACTGAATAGGATTTGACTACATTCTTAGTAGGATCTAGCCCATTCTGAGCAAACATGAGCTGAGGCTGCTTTTGCCTTCACAGAGACAGTTTTTCCTCATAAGTGTCACTTTGGGTTTGTTAAATGGTGAAACTCTGAAACATTTAGTAGGTGTTTCCATTCCTCTAAATAGGGTTATGATTGACACTTCAGAGCTGTGTTCTGTCATGCTGTGTAGTAGTAAATATCTATATCTTGGCCTTACTCAGCCAGGAAAATAGCAGTTATGAAAAATCATTGTTTACAGTTTCAAAAAGCAGTGGTTTTAAAAATGTAAAATCATTTCAGTCAGTGTGCACAGGCTGCGAGCCTTCTCAGGATTCTTGGGATTTATATGCAATGGTGTGTAAGATCTGTGAATGCTTGTTAAGCTTTTTTATAGATTATTTGAAATGTTGGATATTTCTTGGAATCACATGCGAGGAGGTTTTGTATCATGAAACAAAATACCATCCATCTGTAATATCTGTAAAATACTGACTCTCTGATCATCGAACCTGATGCAAGCAAAACTTCACTGAAGATTTTTTTTTTCTATTCCCCAAGTAAGTGAGAGTTGACAAAGTATGGAAAATAACTATTTTGAGGTGTTTTTTTTTTTTCCTCCAGAACTCTTCATGAATCATCATCAGCTATTGGAAAAAAATATTCTGCTAAAATATTTAGCTCTCTTCTTCCTTTTTTATGCTGGTTGACTTCAAGAAGCTATTTTCCAGAGCAAGGTATCTAAGATAAGTTGGCATTTCTGTAAGCACAGGAAAGAAATGGCCCACCTCATTCCCTGCGGGGATAGGAAAAAACCTAACTGAAAAAACTGAAAGGAATTTGTTTAAGCCGCAGGCAGAAAGGTACACAGGTATGTTATAAACAAAGCTATTTTGTTTTTGCTACTACTGGTTCCTTGTTGAATTATGCTTACTCTTCTTTCCTAGGTACAAGGGTCCATCTCTTTTACTTTGGTTTGAGGCCACTCAGCTGTGTGTTTGATGTGCAGCTGGGGGGATCCTCTCCTTCTGGCCCTTACAAAGCTCCTTTCTGCTCAACTTTCCTGCTTTGCTGCAAGTACTGCAGGCAGTGGAGTACTTCAGAAAGCCCAGGTGACACTCTTGCTTTAATCAAACCAAGTGTGAGCACAGAGGTTTTTCTTGGCAGTTTGTGATTTGTTTTTTTAAAACAAGAATTAGTTGATGTCATCCGACTCTCAGCTAACCTTGCCTCATCCATTTTTGCATTCTGGTAACCTTGGTAGGTTAGAGGTTGATTTTAAACCCCAGAGACCATAAGGTTATGTCGAAAGTAAAAAGATGAGGTCAGTTGTGGTACACTGCAGTGAGAACCTCTTTATATTACTTATTTCACAAAATACTAGACACTTGATCTAGCTGCCTCTCTGACAGACCACAGTAAACTAATTATTTAGCCAACAAAAAGGGGAGGAAGACAAACTTTGTAAACGTGTTTCTGCAAAAGGGAAATTACTTAGCTAGTATTTTAAGTCCCTTTCTATGATTTAAACTCAACCTGCAGCAGCCATTGATATAGTCTAACAAGAGGACAAATTCTGTTGATTTTCCCAAACCAAAACACAGGAGGCTTATAATGCACTTCATGGCTTGAGGAAGTCCTGCAGGGTTTTGACCTGCCTTAATGTTTTCCATGTACTAAGGACCAATCATCTTGAAAATGAAGAGTGAAGAAAATAGATGGGGAAAGGGTGAGAACCCTGAGAAGCAAATAACCTCATGTGCTTCTCTTTAAGAACTTGAATAATCTTGGTGAGTCTGCTGGAGAAACACAAGTTCTTCATACAACACAAGTGTATATGTGTCTATAAAGCCATGGCATAATGCCTGTGTCTGAGAATCACACACTGTAATTTATTTTGTTGCAATTCAAAACACTGCTTAAAAGCTGTTCACACCTCACTGAAATGTGTTCAGAACTGTTAACCTACTGCTGATACGTATCCCCTCCTGGAATTAGTGTCTTCTTTGACAATCCAGGGGCCTGCTGTGGAAATAATTATGATATTGCAAACGCAGAATTATTAACATGGAAAAGGACAAGGAAGAAAAAAAACCTGTGCTTTCTTAAAGAAATGCAGATCACAGCGTCATGCAAACTGCTACGCCTTCACTGAGGAAAAGAACTATGGAAAAATAATGTAGAAATAAGAAAAAAATAGATTCAATTGCATCTCTCATACTAGAAAAAGTGACTTTTTAAAGATGTTCCATTCGGTAAAAATTTTGTACTGAAACCAGATTTTTATTCTTATCTGTAACTTTCTGGAAAATACAAACCACTGATATTTGGAGAAGAGGCAATAACAACAGTTCACAGCCAGCAGTCTGAAAAATTGTCTGTCTCAAGATTATCCTAGCAAAAGCCAACATTCCTTGCCTTGCCTTGCATTTTAATGTACCCACTGGAAAGACATGTTAGGTCTGAACATTGGAACACTGCATCAGCAAGACAACACCAAGAAAAATACCCTCAGCCACAAAAACTGAAAAGTCAGGAAGATTTACTAAGCCTCAGGATTGCAAAATTATTGTCTTTTTCCTGACGATCTTCAGAAAGAAACTAGATGTCTAGTAGCAGTAAACCACTAAACAATGCAAAAATCAGACACTTGGCAAGTCCCATCCTCCTATCTTTGAGCTCAGTAAGCAACTTTGCTTTTGAGAGTTTATTTGCTAATTCTGTGAGGATGTCGCTGTACTCAGTGCCGGAGCCCATGACACCAAGCCAGGCCATGGGAGAACCTAAAGCTTTAAAAGTACATTTGTGGATGTGGAGACTCTGCCCCAAGACAGGCGCTGGCACCACGTCTGCTCAGACCCGCTGCCCCCAAGAAAAGGCGCTTGCGAGCAGAACTTGTAAAGCCGGGGGGTAGGTGAAATTAACACCCCACTACCTACACATGCAATTTCCAAATGGATCTAGAGACAAGTCAAATTAAAAGGAAGCTCTTGGGTGTCATATTGGAGGGATAGGCAGGAGAAAAATTGGCCTCTTGGTTATATCAAGTTGATCGATTTGCAGACTTAGCAGCATGCTGTCTCTCCCGTTTCATCCAAACAAGAAGAACTTGTTCAAAATTAATTCAGAGCTATACCAGACCTTCTACCCCCTGATGATCAAAGTGAGAAAAAATAGGGGAAAGGATTGAAATGTAGGGGAGTTTTGTTACCTGTTACATCAGCAGTGCGGATGAAGCAGAGCACCACGAGGATCCCCAGGAGCATGGTGCTAATGGTGGGCCCGCTGCCTTGTCTCCACCCCCTGCAGGCACTGCCACGACTCCCAGGGCCCCACAGCACCAGCCTTCCTTCCCTGTGGGGCCAGGCTGCACCCTCAGGTGCTCATACAATTTCTCTCCTCCCTCTGTAGCACATGATACACTGCCAAGCAAAACTACTGTAACAGCAATGCTTGAACAGGAAGTTAAATTGTTTGATGATTTTAGTCTTAGGAAGTTGCCTCAACGAAGCTCAGTAATGCATGAAAGGTGCTGGAAGCCTGCATTTCAAGATAGGGTCTGTCAGTCCTGTATTGCAAGGTTGGGGCTCTGCAAGGCTGCTCCTGTCAAGGAGGAATGGACTTGCCTAGGGATGCAGTGCTCATTTTTTACCAAGAGTACATACACATGTGCACTGATTCCATCATCATGGGAGATGCAAACAACAGTTTCCAAGTTCCTGGTGGTAGACCTGACCCCTCAGGGAGTTGTGTGCTCAGGAACCTTCACCTTTCCTCACTCCTAGGAGCAGAAATCTCCCTCTCTTGGCCTCCATGTTGCTTCTGCCTGTTTTCCCAGCCCCGGGAACACTGATATTTTGGCAAGCGTTTGTTCATACCAAATTCTCTGCATCTGCTTGTTGTCTTGAATGAAGAGCCAACAGTGCAGGAAATAGCAATCTGGAATACCTTCATATTTTGAAAAATATCCCAATTTATGAATGAGTGCAACTGTAATCTAATTAACATCTAAGTAAAGGCAGCATGCAGCAAGAACATTGCTCAGTCAGTGTTTTCATGGAGGCCTTCTTATGTAAAGTTTTTTCTTCAGCTCCTCAAGTAAATGCTCTTTCTTCCTTTGCTTTGCAAGCTCAATGTCACCTCTTCCCTTGCAAGAGCAGGTTGTGAGAACCAGGTGATGGCATTTATAACCATGAGGAGCTCTGGTTATTAACTATTTATTTTGGTCCAACAAAGTAGGAATATTTAACTGTATCAATGCCTGTCACTATCTTTGATTTATTTGAGAGAAAAGGGAAGGTATTTAGCAGGAAGACTTTCAAGAAAATTTGGCTTGATAGAAAGGGATGATGGACCATCTACTGTTCTTTCATATCCCTTAGTATCTGAAGCCTTTAGACCATGTTTTATCAGAAATTACAAATGCAATTTATTAGTGGCCTTAGCTTGTATATATATTTGCAGTCTAGAAATTTAAAGAATATTCTTTTGTTTCGTAATCAGTGTTAGTTGCCTGCAATACTGAATATTTTGGAATTTTCTCAAATTAATTAAAAAGTACAAAAGAGAAAAAAAAAAGATTCTCTCTTTCTTAGCCCACTTTTGTGGTATCTAGATAAACGTCCTGACACTTTTTTTTTTTTGAGTCATATGAGTGTACCTGCAGTTACCAATGAAATAGTCTCAGCTTAACGTGTAGTGAGAATCCCTCAAAAAAAGTTACAAAATTCAGTACCTTTTTGCTGAATTGCTGTAACAGAGATGAAAACCCCCTGCTGGCTCTGGTAACATCTTCTGGCTCTGGTAACTCAGCTTACACAATCTGCATCTTCTAGGTTTTCTAAGATTTTAAATCCCCTTGTGTCCTGAGGGTATGGTTCCTTTGCTTCTCAAAATTGCATCTCTTCCTCTAATTTAAACAGTTCGTTTCCATCACTTAGATACTTGGCTTTGCCACTTCACATATGTGATCTTTTTCTTTTGCCAAAATTATCCTGAGGGCAGGGGAAGAAGATATTTTAGTTTTCAGCAAGCCATCTCGTACTTAGGACAAACCACATAAAAGTTTATCTAGGAAAAAAGAATGTATGGAAATGTCTGTCGGTATGCACTCACTCTTAAATTTTCATTATTCTCCCACCTCTTGAAGTATCTCACCTTCTATATCCTGTGCATTACCCAAGAGCATTCTGCAGTAACATTAATTCAGGCAGTATTGACTTCTATTCTCACCCCATTTTCCATTCATATTTCAGTCTATTGAGTCTGTCTGTACACTGGCTGACAGGATCTGCTTGCTGTCACAGCAATGGAAATCCAGACTAACACTGTAATTTCAGTAGAACTAGAGCTGTGAGAGCACTGAAAGAGCTAAAAATGCCATTTTGCCATGTTTGGGAAAAAGAACATTTCCATCCCATCACAAAATGGCTGAAATTGCAGTCCAAGAGAAGTAAATTAAAGGTTTTTAAATAGTTTTCCAGGGTACACGAGAATCCAGAGTATGGGTTTGGACTTTTTACTCATCACTACATGTAAATAAAACAACAGTCTAGGTATTTGATCATAGCTTTTCATGCCTACTGTTAAAAAGCCAAGCACTGACAGGAGCTATGACCCGAGTGTCAGAGAAATCGAACAGTATCCAGTATGCTTTCTGAAGGAAAATATGCTACTAAAAGGTTTCTGAAGGATATTTCTGGATATCTTTAAGAGTACCAAGAAATCCCAAGCAGGCTGCCAGTTTGCCTTTACATTAAAGAAGGAGAAGGTAATGACCCACACATCCCCAGCTGAATGTTCAGCTGTTACAGTCAAGAAAAACATTCCAGATTTGTTATGATTAAACAAGTCGATAGTTTAAAAGTTAATTTTAAAATAAATGAAGCCTCCCTTCAGTCACTGGAAGTTGCATAGTGCCATAATTGTTCCCAGCACATGGTCCTGTTCTCAAGCAAATGAAAATGTAAACGCATACTAGAAGAATAATTGCATCAATATACTATCATTCACTTATTTCTGAAGACTCCAGTCTGATGGGAGACAGTAGGTCTCTAAAATTCCCTTTTAACTGCTATAGACAATTAACTTTTATGTCCCTATACTGTCCTGCAACTACATAGTAAGATTAAATTTAACAGTTTTCTGAGAAAATCTTCCTCTTGCTTCCCTACCATAAAGAATGATCACAGATCTTGAGTGAGTAGTCTAGGTAGGCATTCTTTTGCTTGTTCTGCATGCTTGTATGTTGTCAACTGCTAAAGTAAATGCTTTCTTTCTTACAACTGCAATTCTTAAAAACATCTTGATTCTTCCATTGCTGCTCCAAGTCATGATTTGTTTTGAACAGTGCTATGCACCCTTGGTACAGATGGAAGGTTGATTCTTTCACATCTTGCTTATAAGCAAGTGTGCTTTAACTAGCTGCTGTAGAGGTGGAAAAGTAGGGTGACAGAAAGAATATGACAGTAAGAGAACAAACTGACGTTGTTCTTAACTAGGAAGACAATAAATTGTGAATGTTATTCACCTACTACCATGTCCAGTAAGTTGGCCCAAGTTGCGTTTGTCACCTGAAGTTCTTCATAAAGTGACGTGTTGTTATCTTCACTCTACAGACGGAGAATGGAATCACAGCAAGGTGAAGAGACATGCCTGAGGACGTGCCTTAGGTTGGTGGCAGAGCTAGGAACCTCTATGAGTAGCCCTGGTAAGCTGTGTGATTTGCAAGTTCTGACAAGTTTTCTGATGGCCTCCATTCCATGTTGTCATTTCCCATGCAGACTGATGAATTTTCACCATGTTCCAACTGTTTTTATATCCTTCTTTCTGTGAGTCCAGGTACCTTCATATCACAAGTGCAAGCTTTACCCTTAGAAGGAAATATCAATATACTCCTTCAGAGGGAATTTTAAGTTGTTTTTCTGTAACTTAAAATGTTACATCCGATGTCTGGTACATAGGAACCTTCTAGGGCCAGAACTAAATAGGATGTGTCATGGTGGAAAGGGAACTTTCTCTTTTGGAAAGATGTTTCCAGCCCTCAATATAGCAGTCCTAATGTGTCACTAACATAGGACTAAGAGCTGCCATCAAACACATACAAACCTGAAAGAGAGCTTGAGAGAAGATCTCCCTATGTGGGGAAAGAAATATTTCCGTGACAGACTGAATATTTTAAATGCTAGTAGGTGAAACTGTTTATCAGTGTTTGTTGGGAAAGGGGCAGGAGTTCACACATGTACATTCCTGGCTCTTTTCAAGTTAAAAATCTCATCCAAGTTTCAAAGTTGTAACTATTTCTTCTGACTGTGCATATTCCTGGTTTGAACTGTTAGAACAAGCCTTAAAGAAGGTAGATTAATGAATAGGGAAGAATGGCTCAAAGCTGCTTGATTAACTCAATCTGTCACCTGCCTGTAATCTGACATATGGCTGCTGCTTCATTAGAGGCCAGTGTTTAGGTTGGAACACCTGAAATAAGGCCCACAGGTGAGTACATATGTATGCTAAATGTTCTGTGATAAAAGCATTTGGAGATTAGGGCTAGAAGAAGGATTTTTCTTGACTGTATTGCCTATTGCTTTTTTTCTCTTGGGTAGAGATGGTGGAGAACCCTACATATTGCCATGGAAGATATGGCAACAAAGCAGTGTCGTCCTGTATAAGAAGGAGTTTGGCATGTCTCATTCTTTCAAAGGGAAATGATTAATTTCCTTCTCTTTTGTCCTGCTGAAGACAAAAGAGATGAATAAGCACTGCAGATGTATTACAAGCAATTTTAAATAAGAGGAAACATCTTCCAAAGAACTTAAGACCTAGAAATCTTGAGCAGACAAATTCAAAATTATTCTTTGTCAAAAAGACTGCTTCCAGACCCGAGTGTCTACATCTTCTCCAGAGAAGGTACATAGATCTCTAAATACCAGTAGAAAGATTTCTGTCTGCCAGGACTATGTTTTCATATCTGACAGCAGGGTGGAGTGTTGTGGGAGGTCCTGTCTGAAGATTTGTAGAGGGCTGCTGAGGGAAGAAGGCTTTCTGGGGCTGTGTTGAGTGGCAGTGCCATGGAACAGGAGCCCAAGCCTGGGAATTACACATCCAATATGATCTGACTAGACTTGGCTTCTCTGTCATCTGTGTCAGCATTTCCTTTTGGAGGGAAATAATTGACCAAAATTTTTGCTGCCAAAAGCACCACATGAATGGTATGGATAATCAGGGATCCAGGGCCCTGGGGCACAGTAAGAGTGAAATCAAACTGGTGGTGTAGACATGTGAGTCACCTGGCAAATGTTACCCATAGTAAGGGAATGCTGTAGCTGAGGCTTCCAAGGAATTGCCTTTATTTGTAGAGAACAGTCTGTATAGCATGTATTTATGGGTAAAGCCTTAGCTAGAGAACACTTCCACCTCCTCTGGGTTCATCAGAACCAGCACAGCCCAGGCTCAGCTCAGTATATTAGGTTTTAAGACTGTCATTTTTAAGCTCATTTAAAAAGCTTTAACTCTTTCACTTCCTCATTGTTGTGTTACTTTTTCTCTTGCCCTGCATTTCACAATGATGGTAGTAGTGCTATCAGCACAGTGCATGGATGGTGAAGCACTGGACTTTTACAGTTCTTCCCATTTACACAAACTTGGAAGGAAGCATTACTCATATTTGTGAACAATTGAAACTAGAATAGAGCACTCCGCACAATGAGACCCCCTTGAGGAAGTGTCAAAGGGCTGCCCAGCAACCTCACTCGTCCAGTGGAATATATTCTTTGAGATTACTTCATTCTGAGTAGTCCTCACAGGAAATAATTATTTTGGTAGACACTAGCACACTAACTTGTTGGATAAGCATTTCCAAATTACTCCTTTCCCTGAAGACAGTGGCTTCTTCACGCCTAGGCAAACCTAGCTGATGTCCAAATTCAACAGCTTTCTGCCTGAGGAATGCCCTATTCTTAGACTGTGGTGTTGCCAACACCAACCCACAGGGTTGTTTTCTGCCAAAATACTATGAGAAACAGACTTTTCATTGTATTTCTGCTACTTCAAAAAAGTACTGAGTCATAGCACACTGGAAATGTTTGCACAGGGCTGCATAGGAAAACATCATAAACACATTAGAAAGAGTTTTAAACATTTCCACATAGGAACTAAGGACCAAATTCCTTATTTTTAACTGAAAAGTTCTGAAAGCAGAGAGAAGTACTTTTCAAATCACAATAGGAAGCATCTGCTTACTCATTTGGAGATGCCTGTGAAGTCTGATAAGTGCTTAATAATTTTATAATGAATTTTTTTCTTAGAAAATAAATCCTGCATCTTTTCAGCATGCCAGCATTCCCTTAAACTATTCCTTTAAACAGGAAATTGAAAACAATTGCTTTGCAGTTTACAAAGACCTTGCAGGGTTCAGAGGGTAGGAATTCTTGCTAGTTTCAAGAGGAGGAGAAAAAAAATTATATGATGGTTTATTAGAAGTCACATCCACACAAGAAGCAGAGAAAATTCCATGCTCTATTCCAGAGGTGTCCAGGCTGTCTATTGGTGCAAGCCATGGGATCTGGTAGGGAATCACCTGAATGTTAAGGTGTTTCCCCTAATGTCTCTTGAGCCCAAGAAGCATTGGTCCCCCAGACGTGCCAGGGGCGCATCCCTCAGCACAGGAGCAGCAGGTGCACGCACGGCCTTGTAATGCAAAGGGCCACTCGCTGTCCTTGGTGTGGCTACTGCCCGGGGGCTCCCAGCAGACAGCACAACTTGCTCTTGCAACCTAAACCTAACACCAGAGATCATTCCAAACTGCCTGACAACCAAGCACCGTGTGCCAGAACTACCTGGGAAATCGGAGCCCATAGGCAGCTATTAGGATTGGAAAGCTTCCACTTCACGTTGCTGCGGCCTTGTATGCATTCGTATTCCTCTCTAATAAAACCAGAATAATCTCATCTCTTCCTATACACAAAGTTTGACCCTGAAGAGGTCCTGCTACATGTTGCTTATTGCAGCTGTTGGATAATCTTTCAGATGATATTAAAATACAATCAAATTCTAATATCTCACTAAGCTTTGGAGGTTATTAAAAGCAATGTAAAACCTCTGGTTTTGCTGATTTCAGGACAGTCTGAGAATTTATAAAAATTGAAGTATATTTTTGTAGCCAGCTCTATTGAGGTTTTATGATAAAATTAGAGTTCATGAACAAATTTCTGAGCTTTTAGTTTTATGCCTCAGAAACCTGAGGTTGTCTGCTGTCATTTTTCTATGGCTTCAGCAGATTATTTTTGATGTCTTTATTAACCCTAATTCTACATTCTACTTGCACATGCTTTTTTAAAAAGAAATATTCTCACAAGTCTCAAAAGTGTCCATGTGGTTCATAAAAAGGCAATAGTTAATTCAGTCCTCCTTTCATAATTGGAAGTAATTTTGTAAATATTTTTTACAAAACAAATTATTCTATATAACATTTTGCCTGTTCAGCCAAATTTCCCTTAGTATTACTTAAATTTGCATGATTAGTTGCATGTGGGTTTTGTATTATATGTAGCATCTTTGGAGGTTTTCACAGAGCAGCACTGTAGGATAATAGACAAATTAGAAGCAGCAGAGCCTTTGGAAATAGAAGAAAGTAATTCATGACTACTCATGATCCCATCTCACTCCTGGTTTCCAGAGGTCATGTTTATTTAAACTGTTAGTTTAACAGTGTATTTGAGAGTCCTCAGCATTTTGTAAACAAATTTTAATACAGATTAGTATTAATAATTATTATCTGCTCAGTAACTGATATGCTCCCATCATTATTCTCCTATTTGCTTCCTCTGTCAGAATCGATGGCATGTGAATTATGTAAACAGCCACATACCCTTGGGGGCTTAAAAAGTAATTTGGGTATTTTCAGAGACATTGGTCTGTGAACAACTTCTCAATTGAAATGTATTAGTATAATCTGTTTGGTGAATATTTATGATTAGTTCTACAAACACAGGAGTCAGGATAACATGATGGTCGAGTCACAAGTAGGAAAAATGTACTAAATTAAACTAATCACTTGTTACCATAAACAATTAATCCATCTCCAGGTCTGGGAACTAATAAAGCTAGTAGAAATAGATTTCTCTTTTTCTGAATGCCTAGAGGGGGTTAACTGTGTGATGGCATACCTGTATAAATAAAGTATATATCCTTGGTTGTAACAGGCAAATTATTTGAAAAAGCCCAGTCTCTACTACTACTGTAATAATGGGAAGGAGAAAGAGTGTTTAGCTCTTTATTTGACCTTTATTGGAGTAAAAGAGCAGCCTTCCTTTTTGGTCTTTCCACTTGACTGTTTTGTAAAGGGGTTGAACTGACATCATCACTTTGATATTTCTTGGCTCTTGACTCTTCCTTTCATCCCTGGGAATAGGTTAAACTAGTTTTCCTTTGTTCATTAGCCTCAAGTAATGCATTGAGTTTAAGCTAATACCACAGCACTAGAGCCAGCATCGGTTCTGGACAGGCAGAAGCCTACAAAGGTGTGGAGAGCTGGAGCCAGCACAGGAGCTCTTGAATTCTCTCTGCAGCCTGGCTGTAAACACCGTCAGGAAGTGCGAAGAGCATGCACCGCGCACAAGTCAGGCATGCACAGGCAGGTGGAGTGCACTGCTCAGCCGTAGCCAGCTGAAGTGGGGAAGAATTGTTTTAAGAACGCAGTGTAGATTTCAAAGAAGAAGGAACAAATGCACCGTCACGACCCAGTTTGGCCCCTCGCTAGGAATGTCTGTTTTGTTATGGCCCTGTCTGTTGAGGAAGAGCAGTGATCATGGGCTAAGCAGCTGGGAGAGAGCAAACTATCTGGGGTCTGGGTGCCAGTGTGTTGGAGTTCCAGAAAACCCCACTCAGCTCTTGCAAACAGCATTGGCCGCTTTTAATTTGCCCAACAGGGAGACCTCTTCTGTTCCTGAGTGGCATTTGAGATCATTTCATTTTGCTGAGAATAATATAACTTGCATGGATCTAGGGAGTTATGGGCTCTCATAACAAAATCCGTGGCTCTAAAGAACACCCTCCTTGGCCACTGTCTGCCTGCACTGCAGTGTGTTTCTTTGTCCATGCCTTCATCAACAGTGTGTATACTAGAAGAGCAGCCCATTTTGACCTGACAGCAAAGTCACCTATGTATATTTCCTTGCCCAAAAACATTCCAGTTTGTTTGAATATGAATATATATATGTATGTATAAAACACTGTATGGTATTTGCTGCTTTTTAAAAAAGATCAACATTTCGGCAAATTGTGACCAGACTGAAATCCTGGTCCCAGAAAAATCAATGGGATTTTTGCCGTGGATTTAATTTGGTCAAGAGTTCATACCCACTCATTATTTAACCTGTTGAAATCTGTTAAACTTGTAAGCCTGGATTGCAGACTCTGTGAGAAGACTGTCTTCCCACACTTTTACATTTTGTTTTCTGGAATATTCCATCCTAGTCAGACATGTTCTAAAGCTTTTATGCTTTCTCATCCCCTCCCCCACTTTGTAATAACTAGCTAATCTTGGTTATAGTTCAGTTCTAGGACTGGACATGAAAGCAAGAAGAGGTGTATGTGTTCTTCAGCTAATGTAAAAATGCAAATTTTTACTTTAGGTCGGTCCTCCCTAATGTTTGCAGATACTCAGGTTTTGTGTGAGACATATTAGCTGCAGGCTGTGGTATGATTGTGTGGTTACATCACGCTTTAGGAAGCGTGCTGGAAGGATGTAGATTAGCTTGTTGATTTGTTATTCGGTTTTGGCTGTTCAGTCAGCATTTCATTGTTCAAGTAAGACATATATGGGCTGAATTTTGATGACTTCAGACATATCATCTCACATGTCGTAGATATAGGCACCAGCTGAAAGGGTTGAGATCAGTTTCTAACCCAAACAGATTAGAACTTGAAAAATATGTAGAGCTTGGCTCTTGAAACCATAAGGTCTAATGCCTTCTAAATGTGCCCTCTCACCACAAAGCCAATGCACATGTCTTCTCTAGTTTGTCATCTAAATTTTCAAAGCCATTGTTGCTATCAGTTAGCAGATGTGTTTAAATGAAATACAATTTCAGGAAGATACAGTTGTGCTACCTTGTGGGCACTTGACATTGATGATTTATATACCTGGGCAAATGCACTTTAATGGATACAGCTAAAAACCCATGCAGACAATTGTATGTCTCTCAGCAAGACCAAATGTGTCTGAGAGTGACATAGTCAGCTATCTCTTTAGCACTTGTGAGAACTCTGACGATATGAGGCTGTTTCATGTGATGGGGACTAGAAGCACAAGATACTTTTGCACCTGGAGATGCTGCCATTTTTTAAGCTTTCACAAAGCATTCTCTGCACCTTGCATCAGATACCATGCACAGATAAGAATGCGTGAAAGGCATCTGCATTTTAGTGCCATCTGGCAGAAAATATCTCTATGTGCTGAAGAAGCAGGAGGCCAAGAGCACTTCTTGCTGTTCAGTTAAAATGCTGGCCTTGTGATCAGAATAATAAAAAGGTGGTCAATATCTTGTTTTCAGAGGAGGTAAGTGCTTCCAGCTTCCATGGCCTTCTTTTGGGAACTGAAAGAGAAGGAAGACAACAAAAGACCCCCAGAATGCATATTTTTAAATGTTCAGAGATTTGATTGGGAAGATCCTGCTCTGGACAGATGGAAGGGAAAGGCTGCTAAGAAAGGTATTAAGAAACTAGAAGATTGCTGAAGATGAGTATACAAGCATGGCACTAGCATATGGGAATGAAACATAACTTCAAGAGCACAAAATGAAGTAGCATGAGCAAATTATGTAAAGACTAAGAAGAAACACTTCTGCAGGTACACAAAAGAAATATACAGTAAACCAAATCCCAGGGAAATGGCTCATTACTGAACAGAAAGGAGAAATGTTACTCAGAAAACCATGTGCTGTTTTCGATTCGGGGGCTTCAGGACCCAGCTTCAGGCAGATAACCCGCCCAAAAGACGCCACAGCAAAGCAGTATGATCTGCACCTAGGATAAGGAGAGAAGTGGTTGGAAAGGGCATAAAGAAGCCAACTAGATTCAAATGAACTGGTCTTGATGAATTATAGCTCAGAATGCTTTGAGAATTACCTGATGTAATTTCAGAACCATTTATGGTTCTCTCAAGAAAGCTGTGGTATTAAGAAGGAAAGAGGGCAAACATAGTACTTGTTTTTCTCTCTTTTAAAAGAAAAGTCAGAGCATTAAAGAGAGCTCCGCTTATTTCAGTTTCTGAAAAAATACTGGAAAAATTAGTCAAGCCATTATTCATAAGTACTGGAAGGAAAATTCATGGCTCTCTGAAGAACAAACTGCGTCAAAACATCTGATTTCATCATTGGATGAGGTAATCCTTACCATGCTGACAGGGGGAAGCAGTAAATGCCATATATCTTGATTTTCATAGGATTCTGGCAGAGCTTTTTTAAGCAAGAAAGAGAAACATGGTCAGATGAAAGTATCAAACTGATTGGAAACAAGGTCAGTAGTTACAGGCAATTTGCTGTTAAAATAGAGGGATAAACTGAGCTCCTTGGTTCTGAGTTCCACGGAAGCCTGGTCTGGCCTGGCACTGTTCATTACTTTCATTAATAACCTGGATGATGAATAGAATCTGCTTTTCAAATCTGTACACATAGCGCTGGGTGGGAGGGAACTGCGGGCATATTGGGGGATAGGATTCAAATGGTAAAAACTGAACAAACTGTAGAAATGGTCTTACACAAAACCAGTAAAGTAATCAGCTGTGCAGGAGCAGTCTGAAGCAGTGAGGAACAACAGGTGACATAACAGCTCTGCGGTGGGAAAATAACGGTCTGTAAGGATCTGCGTCAGCCGTGCCTGTAGAGCAGCAAGTGGTGGTTGGGGCACTGTGTACACAGAAACCTGAGCCCAGCTGGAAAGAGGTGAGAGAAGTGCAGTAAGATCAGTCAGAAGTCTGGAAAGGATTGAGTGTTTGCTCATAGAAGAGGGGCTTGAGGGGAGAATAGCAGCCACTGAATACACAAGAGGCTGCTGCAAAGAGGAAGGAAATTGTGTGTCCTCCATGTCTGTCATAGGCAGGGCAAGAACTGATGGGATTGCACTGCAGTAAGCCAGAGTTCAGCGTTAGGAAAAACTCTCTAAAGCTCAAGAGCACCCCAGCAGAGTGACCACAGGTTTCTGTCTCTAGTGCTGGAGTCTTTTATCTGGTTAGTCATCGCTCCAGAGTGGTTTAGGTGTTGGAAAAATCCTGTTTTGGATCACAATCCCCTGGTGCCCCTTTTTCTATTGAGATTTAAAAGTGTGTAGCACACCACAGTGAGCAGGTATAGCACTTATAGAGCTTTATGAGTCATTTGTAGTTAAAGTCTGTTCATTTTACTCCAAGATCATAAATGTAGGGAGAATATTTGCACACAGCATCCTGCCACATGTGGAACAAATGACCTGGTTTTCTTTGAAATACTTCACATAAAAAGAGGTTCCTTGATGGACTCTTAAAATTAAAACAGTACACATCACATGTAGTTTTGAGCATTACAGCAATTGTTCACTAGCTTGTTGAACCCATTACATTTTTAGTAAGGACTGCTCCCAGTTTTGGAATTTTCAGTTCAGGAACAATCTATCCAGGGAAGAAACCCAGGTAAAATATGTAGTCGGGTAGGTGGTGGCAAGTTACTACATATTGATTATAAATCTAATGGCAAGTTGTAGACATCAAAAAGGCAAGCTCACTGACCAAGCATTGCTTTTTCATAAACACTCATGGTTCATGCATCTGGAAGTTTCTTTTATGGGAAAAAGATTTATTTGAAGATTTTCAGTACTCCTGGGCTTCTGTTCCAGAAAATCCAACAAAACAGCTGTTGTGGTATTTTTCTGTTATTCCTGCTTGCAGCCTCAGCTGAGACTGGGATGTGTGCATAATAGCACAAGAATGGGAGCACACAGATGCAAGGCACCTGACACTGCCACATTCAGCCAAGTCACCCCAGAGAAGAGGCTGGCTGGTGGCCTCACTGTCCCTGTGTCATCACAGGGAGTTCCTTATGTACTGAACCTTTTTCCTGGAAAGGGAGGCACTACTTGAAGCAATAAAAGTCTTACTATAAGTAGTGTTTATTCAGAACAGAAAATACCAATCCCAATCCAAGAGGCAGTCTTAAACTCCCACATAACCTGTGATAGGAAGCTTTGGGAAAAGAAAATAGTCAGACAACTCCAGCTATTTATGATTTAGTGACCTAGCAGGGTTCACTCTGCTTTTTTCTGCCCCCAGTGGTTTCCTAAATTAAGTCTTAATTTTTGCCCGCTCTACAGAATTATTATCTTCAATTTACAGTTCTGTGGTCCCTGCTCTCTTGCAGCTGGTACTATCTCGCAGGAGAACCTGCCCATCTCCAAAACCATGGGGCTGGAAACCTTCTGAGAGGTTCTCTGGTAATATGCCCATTATTGGGATCACATGACACACAAGGCAGTGCAGTTCTCATCTGCAATGTAATATGCATCCTGTTCTTCTTCATGTATAGGGAGCACCTCTCCCTCCAGTCTCCTCCATTCACCTCTTTGTTTTCTTATTCCTGTCTGTCTTTCTTCACTGTACAGGACTGCTCACCATGGGACACTTTTTTCCAGCCACTGCCCTGCCTCACTCCTTTTGAGGATGTTTATCTTATTTGCCCCATACCCTTTCCACTAGACTTTGTAGAGGCCCTTAGAAAATGGGTGCATCTCTACAAGTTTCTGTGGTTTCTTTTGCAAAGGACAGCCTGTTCCCAAGGCCAGCCAGATCCTTGCAGACGTTTATTCAAGCTGCCAAAATCCTTGAGGTTTGCCCATTTAATTTCTAGCCAGTGTGCTGGAGTTGTTTGCAAAATGCCATGGCAACAGTAGAAAACACTGATGTGTCATTTTATGGTAAGGAACAGTCTGAGGAGCTGGATCTGACAGTCACAGTGGTCCTCTTCACTCTCCTTTTGTCCATTTCTCATAACCCTTTGGGCAAGGACGTTACTGTGTCAAGAACTGGCCAGCCCAGACAAACACAATCTGTTCAGGCCAACTAAACATGACTGCAATACAGGTAATAGAACATGTCAAGGTAATGGTAGGTAGCAGATGTATCATAGCAATTCTGCAACTTCTAGAAGCTACATGGAAACAATATTGCCCAATGGACTTGTGGAGGAGGATTTTTCTGGGTGACCAATGAGATGAAAATGATTGTTAAATCTGCAAGGCATAAATAAAATACTATTCACTGGCTTTTACCTACAAAGTTAATTAAACAAATGTCTTTTAAAAGAATGGGATTGTGCTACTAAGGTGAAAAACTAAAATCCCGCAGGAAATTATTTCTGCTCTTCATGTCTTTTTGGTGCTGCACCAAACAACAGCAGTAACTTTACCAGAGGAATGAATGCTTGTCAGAGTGCAGTGGAGATCTTCAAGGTACTGTTTTCTACCAGTTTTGAATCAGATACAGCTTGACCTTTTCTCACCACTCGATGTTACCTCTGAGTTGAGTACACTGAGATGTTCTGCTACAGTGTAGTCATTCTCTTGGTGCAAGCGCAGATCCGTGAAGCAAAAGAGTCCCTTTGGCTTTTTAACACCTTAGCAGTTTGAGTCACAGCACCACAACATCAAAGAACATATACTCTAGTGCTGTGAACATAGACAGTTCTTAGTATGCCTTTAGTCTCTTCCTTATTGTCACTTCAGGTTTGTTTCATTGTAGTGCATTTTGAAGACATTGAATTTTATCTGTAAGACAGAGACAAATACAGCTGTTTAGAAAACCTGCCCTGTACTGTTCTTTTCCTAATTAAAAACAGATAACATATGACAAAGCTTGTTTCAGGTTTGCAATGAGTTTTGTGTAAAAGTTGAACTTCATGTGTGTTTTATCTGGGCAGATTACTTCTCTATACAAATTACTGCTATCAGTTTCCTGGAGCATCTCATTAAGTAAATCCAGCAGTTCATGTGCCATTAGACTGCAAGAGATCCTATCTTAGAGGTTTCACCTGCTCACAGGACTGTAATGAGCATCAAGCTTGAAGGTATGAATAATTTTTAGCAGAAAAGAGGCACTGTTTTCTAACCTGCATCCCACAGGATAGACATAACTAAGGTAACAGCCCTCAAATCACAGCGTAGTCTCAGGATGGGGCTGTGGAAAACAATAAGTTTTCAAAGTGAATGAATCTAACCCATCCCCCAGCAAATCCCCAGACACTCTGTTCCTGTACATCTGAAAACCCCAATGAAGCAATACAAACTCAGTAATAATAACAAATAATGACCACAGTTAATGAAGGGTGGCAATTCTGCTCTGGGGAGATACTTAATGTATGTGACTATTCTGGTAGCTTGATCTTGTGCCAATTCTCTTCCCTTCATGTTTGCTCATCCCTATCTTGTTGTATAGACAAAGTCAGAAACTGCTCCAGTGTGGGGAGGAAGGCCAGCATCCAGATGATATGCTTGGCCTGGAACTCCCATGCCAGTCTGGCCTGAGGTCTCCTTTCCTTTGGAATGAGGCAAAAAGCAGGTGTGTCTTTATCCCTGTATGAAGAAATTAGCTTTTTTCTGCATATCTCGGAGCTGGAACGTTACTTTTGAAGCATTGGTGTCTTGTTTAATTTGGTGTTTCAATTACTGAGTGCGATAGGCTGCTCATTAAGTGAGCTGAGTGAGTTGAAAGGAATCTGTTATATGTTTTTGAAACAGCACTGAGAAACAGTGAGGCTAGAAATCAGGATACAGAACACACATGCATTCAGGCTAATAGACCTTTAATATCAGAGCTAGAAAACAAAACAAAACTGAAAAGAAAAGCAATTGGTCTTTCCTTCTCCTCTTCATCTTAATTTACAATTACTTGTCCTCACTCTAGACTAACCACTTAGGGGAGGCAAATGTTTTGTCTCTCCTTGCTCTTGAGGCTGATGCCTTCAAACCAAATTAACAGTAGTGGATATACAGCTGTCTTGGAGTTCAAAGATAACTCGGTAAAGAGCACATACCAGCCTCTGTGAAGGGCCTTGTTTCAGACCAAAAGTAAATAGCCAGTGTCACACAAACCTGCATAGTGATCAAACACTCAAAAACATAACTGGATGTTTTCCTTACTCATGAAAGGTTACACTTGTTAAAATTGCCTTCTTTATATGATGCTTTAAGTCAGTGAATTGAACCCAAAAGGGAGATTTTAAGCATTAACCAGTGAAAACACAAGCAACCCTTCATTTGAGTAATCTTTTTTGAGAGTGGCCTTTCCTGTTTAATACTGTTAGTAATATTGTTAATAATTCACCTCCAATTCAGATGATCTTTGCTGCCATACCTGCATTCAAACATGATAATAAACAACAATCTTTACAGATATTTGTCATTTCTTTTGTTATAATTTAATATATTTTTAAAACCCTGTAGAAGCTTTTTCTACAGATAAAAAAGTTCATCTTTACTCCTTCATCCTCCTTGTAGCATTGTCTTTATCAAAGCAAAACACATTTGTTTGTTTGTTTGTTTGTTTGTTTGTAAATATCTGATTGATTGTCCTTAGAAAGGTCCAGGTCAATAAACATGCACTAACTGTCCTCTCCCAACTCCATTTCCTGAAATCCTTTCCCAGCTGGGAACAAGAATGAACTTACAGAGTCCTGCCCCAGCAGCACAAGTAAAAAAATGAATTTGCCATGTATGCTACACTTACTATGTGATACCTGAGATAACTATCTCTTCCTGTCTATGCATATACTGTTTTAAATATATTCTAACAAAACCTAAGGCAAGTGTTGCTCAGATGTTTGACTTGTTGATGCGGTGCAGATTTCAACTTCTTGAATGTTTAAGGGAAGAATGACTCGGTGGTTAAACACAAGTCTAGGAGTCAAGAGGTCTGGATTCTATTTCTGTGCTGTTCCAAGGTTTCGACCATTTACATGGCCCCCTTTACATTTTTATATCAATTTTTAGTCCCATCTACTAATTGGGGAATAATCATTGCTTCATACATGCTGCTGCTGTGAGACTTAATTCATGTTCCTCTGAAAGTGTTTCAGGTTCTTCAGAAGCAAAGCACTTCAGAAATAGAACCTCATCTCAGATTTAATATTCCTTAAGCTGTCTAGCTTAAATATAACCTCATCCAAAGGGAATGGTATTTGTAAATGTCATCCTTAAAACGAAAAATCTGTTCTCCTTTTTCTGCACTTCCATGCCTTTTCTACTTTTCTCTCTTCCAACAAGCTGCAGCACTGCGTGCCCCCCTCATCCTCTGAGACACCCAGCTGATCACAGATCTGGGTGTGGGCTTTGTTTGACGTGGAGATGTCCATCCACTTACATTGCAGCTTTCTTTTCTCTGTCTCTGAGCAGGCAAACTGCACTGCAGAAACAACAGAGCATATCTGTATTTGATTTAAACAGCCCTTCAGAACATGCTGAGCATTTCAGGCAAATGATTGGTCTTTAGTTTCATTTAAGGCAAAGGGATTCCTGGACATTTCTGTTCACTTGGGGCTTTTTAATCATCTCTTGAGGGTTTCTGAGTGTGCAGAGATGAGATACTACAATGCTCTTGGATGTGAATGCTTCAGTTAATGACTGATCACTGAAAAATCTGTTACTGAAACAACATAATACAAAGGAGGAGAGGAGAGGAGAGGAGAGGAGAGGAGAGGAGAGGA
>WAAE01019303.1:103163-150692 GCA_013400495.1 Nicator chloris
AAGGGAAGGGAAGGGAAGGGAAGGGAAGGGAAGGGAAGGGAAGGGAAGGGAAGGGAAGGGAAGGGAAGGGAAGGGAAGGGAAGGGAGGGGAGAGGAGAGGAGAGGAGAGGAGAGGAGAGGAGAGGAGAGGAAACTTGGTGGGAGTTGGATATGTTGTCTAGGCCTGATAAACTAATCAGCAGCTTTTATTATTGGTATAACTGTTTAATTAGTGTCATCTTTGTGCTGGCTGGGCCAAGTGTAGCCCTGTGCAAAGGCTCCATCAGTTTTAAGGCTGAGCAAGGACTGCAGATACTCATGAGTTGCGAGATCCAGGCCCTGATTCTGAGCATGCTGGATGTCCCAGAGGCAAAGGTATGGCACCCTCACAGCACCTGCTCAGGCTGGCCTTATGGAGTAAAGGATGGTGGTGATCAGGGTGATCCTGCGGGTCCCCAGGATGCAAAAATAGCACCAGGAGTGCGTGGGAGAGGAAGGCCTTTGCATGCAGAACACGATTGCACCCTGATGGCTCTGGACTAATTGAGTAGCCCAGAGAACACACAGCAGTGATGCACTGGTGAAGTCACTATACAGTTGCCCATTTGTTCTGCTGAAAGCCCCATTGTGCACTGCTCAGGAAGGGGATTCTTGCATTTACTCTGCACATATACAGTGGTCAGTGCCTCAGAGAGACAGTCAGTTCCCTGAGCTGCATGGGATAACCACTGATTTTCAAATTTGTGAGATCCTTCTGCATATAACAGAATGACTACTGAGACAGTGTATTTTGGGGAGCATCATTGTTGTAAATGCTTTGTCAGAGAGAGACTGTCAAGCAAAATAGGCATAAAAAAGAGTGTGGCATAAAATTTGGCATGTAAAGAAGAAAGGAAGAGCAACTTGCTACCAGCAGGTATAAATGCTGGTGCTAAAAAAGACTTGATGTTTGAAAGACCTGAAGAAACTCTCATCAGAAATAAGAAAAACAAAGGAGCAAGGTTTGAAACCCATGAAAACAAGAAGAAGTTGGAGCTTGCTGCAAAAGGGAGAGGAAGCAGGAGGCAGAGCAAGCAGGAAGCCAGGATTAAGAGGGGACACACACTTAGTGTCTGAGTGCCAGGGTGTGACAAGTTCAAGGTCCCATATTCCCATGCATTGGGTGCCAAATATCACCAGCAATCAATGGTTTATGTGTGGGTAGGCTGGTTATCAGATGAAGAGCCTTTGCTTTCTGCCCATTTCTCCTTTTCTCTGTCAATTAGGAAGGGGAGATGCTGAGGGAGTCACTTTATGCCTGCTGTGGATATAAGCTGTCAGAGCTGCAGCACTCAAACCATTCAGCATTGTCAGGGAACACAGGACTCCTTTATCAGTGACTTTAGGAAGTTGCATTGATCAGTGGGAAATTTATTAAAAGGCTAAAGGGATAAATTTATGGTATTTGGCCTGCCATAAATTGTCTCACACCAAACATTTTCATTTCCCACTCAGTGTTCTCCTGGGGATTAAAACATACAGCTCTCAAAGTGACAGACTTGGGAGAGCCTGGGAAAGCAATGATATTGCAAAAACTATGTGCCCCTCCTACACCTTCAGTACATTCTTCTCATTACCACAAACTGTCCCCAGGAACACTTGGTCTGAATTAAGTACTAGCTCTGCAATATTTTAAAGATCTCTCTAGGCTGTTTCCTGCCCTCCCCATGCTCCCTTACTTGGGCAGATATCCCAGTGAAGGGCCATGGGAGTTTTGCTTGAGACATCTGTTCAGATTTCTATTTCTTCTTTCTACTTTTCAGCCAATATTTTGCTCCTTTCCTTTGACTCCTTGTTATTCTTCCCTTGTTGCTTAGTGCAAAGTGAGGAGAAGAAATGACTAGATGAGACAAAGAGAAGAGACAAAGAAACTTGTCAGAAAGGAACAGAAAGGGCTCAGAGTAATGGGAAAGACTGGAGACTGGGGAAAATTAATTTCCTAATACCTCTCAGCAATGCTGGACACAGATGGTTTGGTGTATACATTTTGAGTTTGGCTATCCAATTCTTGTCCCACTAAACACATCCTTTTGGCTTGTAGATGTAATTACCAGGTCAAAATTATCTTAATTAGGTGTGATGGAAAAGGCAATCTGATGAACGAGCAGCTGCCCCTTGCATTATTTCAGATCTGGGAAGGTTTGGTCTTAAAGCAACACTAGGGAAGAATTGGAATTCTCTAAGTCTGAGCTACCTTTTTAGTGTCCTCTCAGAAGGTGCCTATGCTTTTGTACATCACCAACTCACTGCATCAACTCAGTAGGTTAAACAGCCACTCAAAAAGAAATGGCAGGTAAAATGAAAATACAATTAATTCTTCTTGATGATTTGAACCACCAGAGAAACTTGTTTTCCTCATCAGAAGAGACACATTGCAGCACTTCAGCCAGGAAGCAGATGAAAGTCAGAGATGTAGCTATGCTTATCTCTTTTTCTGTGATGAGTTACATGTCCTTGTATAGACACGTAGGTGGCTGTATAAATTTTTTCTCATTTAAACGTATCTGGCAGCTACTTGGTTTTATTTTCCAAAATGGGCTTAGGTTTATTTCATTTTTCAATTCCAACATGACAAATTCCAAACTAGCTTCTTGTCACAAATATTCTGCTTCATGTTTGTCCTGAAGAGTAAGTGTTGCTTAAATATTTTAGGGATTCAATTGCTTCACTTATGAATTTCTGTCTCCATGACAACCCCTTTATGCTTTGTAATACCTTTAGCAAACACAGTGGAACTGACTCTTATTTATTTCAAACTATGTAATGTTTAGCAGTGAAGACACAAAGGGAAATGGAATAAAAACCAAAATACCTAAAGGGCTAATTCACACCGTTTCCTTTAAAAGTAATTTTCAAAATGACCACATCATTTACCGTATGGAACACTTGGTCATATTAAAAATGCCTAATTTTTTCCCAAAACCCACTTCTGTGCCTGTTCTTTTCTCTCCACTGTGTCCTGATACAGACAGGCTGCAGAATCTGGCCTTCAGTGTCATCTCCATAACCATTAGTGTTCTGTGAAAGAAAGGTAACTTCCTGTTGAAGGTGCTTTCCAAGCATTATATAATATTTTTTTCATAGGCATCCAACTCAAATGCTCCCACAATGCAAAAAACCAGAAGTCTGTTCCTGCCTGAGATGATGGACCTGCCACATCGTGGAAGGTGTGGCAGAGTCACACAGTTGTTGTGAATCTCAAAAAAGATCCCATGCTTCCCTCATTTGGAAATTCAGATATGCAAATAATATCCTGTGTATGGAATTTCAGTTCTGTACTCTATTGTTCTGTTCAGATTCTAATAATAAAATATCACTTAGAGTAATTTGGCTAGGATTTTTTCCACTCCATTTTCAGACACATTCCTACATTTGTACCTTTCTTTTTCTTCCGGATGCTGTTCTGTATCTGCCTCAATTTTCTAGTTTATGTCTGATTCATATATACAGGCTAACCTGCACACCTGCCAGATGTCAGACTTCTGACAGTTGCAGCTAGCATGAGCTCTTTGTGAATAAAGCTCTTAACAAGGATGCATTTGAATAGTGGCTTGACTTACCGGTGCACCTGGAGATGCATTGAAACAAGGCCTTATTTTCACATGATATTAAATACCAGGGTCTTTATAAATCAGACTGCACAAAAGTGCTTCAAATTAGCTATGCTGTATCCCTGCTGAGGGACTTTCTGTGTAATGTCTTAGCACTCTCATACCTCTGAAGAGCAGCAATAATGGGCACAGATTCTGTTGCTGACCTGCTCACATATCATACTGGAACTTTCTCAGAAAAAACAGGAGCCAGAAGTTACATGTGGCCCAGGCATTTTGATAAGATATCCATAAGAGCAGTGTTATTTGTATTAAAAATACCATCTTACTGATAAACCTTTCCCTTCTCTCCCCATTCTATGAAAATGAAGGCATATTTACAGCTTAAAACTTCATGCTGAGTACATAAATCAGAAACACTGTTCATGTAGATGTTTTCTGTTGTCTAAGCCACCCTTTTATTCTTAATACGATGGTGTTTCATAAAACCCACAACAATGGAGCTCCAGAAGTCTCCCATGATCTCCTGATTTCTTCTCTCTTGATTTCTAAAGCCACTCATTTCTGTCTTTGTCTCCTCCTATTTACCAAGTACTGTAGTGCTCTGTCATGAGAGAACTACTATAATTTAGAGTTTTAATGACTCCAGGTGGTGCCACCTTAAATATAAAAGCAATCTAATTAGGCCACCTTCTGGCTGAATCTGCTTTATTCTTTGACTCCAGAGAGACAAGGAAGACAAGTGAGCATGTGTATATAATACTGAGTCTAAAAGAGCAGACGTTGCTGAACACATTTCTCTTTTGTTTTCATTGTTTCCTTGTCGTGCTTGAAGATCTACAGAAAATCTTGGTGTAATATGATATAGCACTTAGTACAAGCAGGGTGATTATAAATGGCTCTTGCCTCACTTCTGGATCCAACAGATGTTACTGCATGAGGTTTGGTTCTCCCTGATTCTATAATTTGATTTTAATGGCTAGATACCATTCAAGCATGCAAGTCCTGCAGACAATACTGTCCTTTTACATTCAGAAACATCTGTTAGCTAAGTGCTCTCCTAGAGCCTGAACTCTAAATGAGCAAATCTGTGTTTGAACACCAGCATTTATACCAACCTGGCAGACAGCATTCTCAGGAGAAACAAAGTCTAATACATCTTTTCTCATTTGGTACAGTTCTTTTCTTTTCCCTTTCCTTCATGTTTCTCTTTTTATCATCAATTACTTCAAGAGATATGAAGTTTGAGTGCCTCTTCTAAGGACTTAGTGCAGCCTGAGGAATAAATGTGTAATTCTAATAACGGTGTTTCGCTATTCCCTTGAAGGACAGGATAGAACTGGTGCCGCTCAGAGTAATATTTTGGGCTGTCACTGTTTGATCAAAGAACTTGGACTGGATCTGCCAGTGTTAATGCTTTTAGGATGGATGACTTCTTTGCTTTAGAAGGAGTTTCCCGTAACCGAGGGAACACGTCTTTGAAATTTCGGTATTTACAGAGTAGTGAACTCTCCATGGTAGTGCATTTCAAGGCCCCTCTGGGGAAGAAACGGGTTAGAGAGCTCATTGGCACATCACTCCTTTTCCTTTTCTAATTTGTGCTTCTTCCAGTTTGGTCTTGTTTCTGTGAATGCCTGTAGTTTCCCATAGCATGCAGCGTGGGGAACAAGCCTGAACTCAGGCCCAGCGAACAGTTTACTCATAGCCATAGGCTGTAAGTTTTAAAGGTGCCTGAGCTCTTTGGGGTTGGAACCACAGCACTGCTTTGTCAGTTAAGTTTATACCTTAAGCGCTGTACAATAGGTGTTCTTTATAAAACAGCATATCATGTGCACTAATAATGCCTGCAGATTAAAACAGCTGCCAGGAAGTAAAACTATGGCATGCAGAAAAATCAGGCAGACACTCAAATTTGAAGCTTAAATTAGTTCTCTCTTTAGGAGCTGTGAATCTTAAGGGAACTTCAAACAAAAAATCTTATAGAGATTTAGAAATTAAAATCACAGCAATTGTTCTTGACCTGTGCTTAGTGTTGAGGGCAGCCACTTTTATTCTGGACTTCAAGAAAACTTGCCTGATTTTACAATTATATTGGTCTAATAAATGTCATTATTGCTCCTTAAAAACACTGCCTCATGTAAAGTGTAGTAAGGTCATAATAAAGCCACTACCAGGTGTGTTTGGAACAAAGCCATTTAACACTTTCTTCCTTATATTCAGAGTGTCTCCCTGTGAAACAGCAACAGTTATAGCTTTCCAGAGAGGTTAGCAATTGCTGAGAGGCACATTTGCTTCTTATGCACCAGCCAGCTGCCCACTTACTTTACAAGTAAATCACTGCAGTCGGTTACCATATTTCAGGCCTGGTTAGTGTATTTATAAAGAAAATAGTTGGACTTACTAACCTTACAATTTGTCTATTTAACTGTTAATATAAATTGTACTAATTGATATTTAGGTTCTTAACAAAAGATATGTTCAGTAGAGCTAATTCTGAAAACCATATGTAAAATTCATACAAAGTTACCTTCCCTGCCATCATGCTCAGGATCATTTCTTAGTATCACCTGCCCTCTGCATTGATCAAAAAAAAAAAAAAAATTCCTTCTTCATTGGGCAGATAGGTACATTTGGCAAATGAAACACATTATGACCTCTACAAAGTATAAAACACAGGAAGCAAAAGAGATTGTGATTCTCCAGAAGAACTTCTCCTTGCAAAACTTCATTTCCATTTGTCACATTTGAATTTTAAACACAACCTTGTATGTATTGCCACTAGACTTTGTTCTACCTCATATTCTCACTGTCACTTAGTCCATAGACTGCTCCCAAAGTATCAATGTTCAGTATTTCTTCCCTGTTTCTCAGCTGATTGAATTGATCTGCTCCCACTTGCCTTCCTGAGACAAAAGTTATTTCATCTATGGCTGGCATACATTTCACAGATAACATTTTAATGTAGTCCCACAGATCATGACTTTCGTAAACTTGATTTACTGTCTAGTTTATTGACCTCACTTGGCAAGGCTTTGCCTCCCTTCACAACAGCTGTGAACACATTGCCACAACGGGATTTTGCCTTCTATACACCAGCAATTTGCCCTTTCACGTTTTGAAATCTCCAGAGAAACGGTGGTGGTGGTGTTAGTCTTTAATTCCTGGGAGCCTATCTCATTTTTAAGACACTGAACATCTTAATAAAAATATAACAAAGGAAATAATTTAAGATAACTGAGCAATATTCACTAAACCACCAAGAATACAAATTATATTTTCCAAGCAAATTGTTTCTTGAGAGTAATATCCTTGGTCTCCAAATGAGTTGGAATTTAAAATAGAGAAGAATGTATTTGGGGACATACAGGGCATGCACAATGTCACCTGTGACCAGCTTGCTCATGCCAATCTGCACCTTCATATTCTCCCATGTCTACGGGTTTCTATTCCACGTGCCCATTGGAATATAGAGGTACTGCAATCTCTGCAGCTGAACAGCCACTCAAGAGCTGATTGAATCTACATATATATATTTGTAAATATGTGGAAATAGCAACAGGAGTCTACTGCATATGCAGGGAAAAAGAGAGCTGGAAGCCAGGGAATTAAGGGAAATGGGATTTCAAGAGGCAGGAGGAAATGACTAAGAACTGTAACAGAGGTGAGATCACAGTAGTACACAGGCTGAGCAGTAGAAGCACAAAAAGGCAAATCAAAGGTGCAGAGGATGTGGGAAGATAAGGAGAAGTCCATAGGATGTACAGAAGTAGAAGGCAGGGAATATTCTTTTGGCCTTAATAGCTTGTTTTATTGAAAAGCACTTCTGCTGGTTGAAAGTTAAGAAAGCCAAGGCAAAGACGCAAAAATACATAGAAAAGGGCGGGGGGGGAAATAGCATGGAAATAGTAATCTGCGATGCCAGTAGACAGTGGGACTGAGTAGCTTCCATATAAAAAAGAAATATACATGGATATCAGGCACAAATTCCCACATCCAGTGGTGTCCCTCTCACAGACCTCCTTTTCTGAAGAAAGGCCATGATTTTGTCCTAGATGACCAAAATTAATCAAAACAAGGAAAATTACAGGCATCAGTATTATTGATTTGGAATCCACAGAAAGAAGCTTGCAAACGAAAGTTTAGTGCCAGGCTCAGTGGGAGAGAGGTTGAGTGGTTAGGGGCAGAGCGAGGGGCAGACACAATGTAGGCAGCGGCCTCCCAAACTGCAGCTTCCTGCCTGCTGCTCCCTCCACTCAGCACTGCTCTGAACAGCCCCTTAGCAGAAGTTCCCAAACTTCTTTTCTGTTACTTCTTTATCAGCATTTTGATAAGATAGCTTGTTGGTACTCCTGAACTGAGAAGTGTTTCCATGAAGTGCCTCTTTCTGTGTTACTAAAAGTCACAGCCTTCCTTTGCTGTGGGACTTTCAAAGGCCAGTTATAAGACGTATCTTGGAAGCACATGAGAGTCACGTCTCAACCCAGCCCTTTTCCCAGGCTGCTGCTCTGCCATGTGTGCATAGCAGGACTACTCAGAGTGCAGTGTCTCCTAGTTTGGTTTTCAGGGTAAAACATTCTAAGATGATAATATTTGACGGGGTCATGACAAGAAGCTTGTGGTTGAAAAAAATTTTCAATTATTCATATCCTGACAGAGGAAAAAAGCCATATAATATTGGATTATGCATATTTTATCATAAAGTTGTATAAGTGAGCTATTAAACTGCATACAATTCTTCCAAGACTTTGTTTTATAGATTAGTTCTACAAAGCATTTTGTGTTCCTGCTGAACATATACAGCCTCTTATATCTCCACCTACTACACCAAGTATTCTCCTGATTAATTAATGAAGTCTATATTCAAAAGGAACTACGGAGCAGAAATTAGATTTTAAGCCCTCTCCTAGCTTTGGCAGAGCAAACTAGCTGTGTTCAAGTCAGGAAAGCAGATTATTTGTACATTTTCATTCAAGACAGCGTGCATTGTTCTATCATTAGCACCATGTCTGGTCCTCTGTCTTTGCAAGGAGCACACAGTAGTTCTGCAGGTACACAGGGGCTGTGGTGATGGCTCTCAGAGGTTATCATCATTAGGCTAATGCTAGAAATGGAGGAAGCATCAGGAAAAAATCAGCCTCACTTGCACATTCATGCACAACTAGTTGAAGCCCCAAACTTCTGCTTTTCCCAGATGGGAGGGCACTGGAACTCCTCAGTACAGTGGCTCACAAGAGCTGGTCAGGGCATCATGCAGAGGCTTTTCTGGACACAACTACAGCCACCTACAGCCACATCATGGCAGAGGGAAAGAACAGACACTCAGTGAGGAGGTTTAGAGGCTCCTCAAGCAGGTGTGTAGAGCACCACGGCAGACTGACCTTCCTCAGCGCTCATTGCTCTGGTCTCCCTTGGGCTTTTGCCTTAGAGTTCCTCCACCTTGGAGCATGTTGGGTGACTGTAGGTTAATGCCCAGACATAGAAAATAGTTCTTGAGACTTCAAGGATGGGATGTCAGAAAGAGTAAACTTCCCCAGGGGCAAGGACAGCTGCTTCACAACCACCTTATGACCAAATATGATGTCATCTCAAATAGGTATTCTCTTATCCATAGATGTCTTCCGGGAACTGGAGCAAAGAATATTCCATCTGTAGTACCTTTTTTTTGCAAAACTGATTATCACAGGCTGAGCCTGGCTGGCCACAGGCATGCAAGAAAGCCAGAAGAGTAATCCCAATATTTCTGACCAACCCACTAAAGGGAAGTACCAGCAAAAATGAGGAGAAAGCTCACTCTCCTTCGGCTTTGCAGGCTCCAAGTTGTTGGCTGTCTCACCACCACACTCACAAAAAGCTGAGTATTGAACTCAGCCAAACACCGCTTGGAATTTCGCTGCTGATTGGACAGCTCTTGGAAAACCTCTGCCTGAAGAAGAAGATGGAAAACCAGTACCTCATTCTGCATGTTGGTTTTTCTGATGGGCTGTAGGTGTAATACAGCAGCAGGACATCAGTGTAAGAGATATTGCTTTGGAAAGTATTTAGGGAACAATATTGTGATGTCTTTATATTGTCTGTAGTCTGGCAGGAATGAGCAGGAGGCAGAGGAAGGCTGGTTCAAGGTGTTGGCTGTTGTATCCTCATCTACACATTGGATTCTGTAAGAAACTGGGTATCTGTGCTCTTGCACTGATGATAAGCTGGGCTTACTCAATATTTTAAGAGCTCAGTTCAAAGCAGATGTTCTGCTAAATTATTGAGACATTTAAAAATAAAGCACATGACTATTATTGATATCCTTAGCCCCCAGAGGCTCCAGGTGCTCTTAATTCTCACTGGAGTGCAAAATACTCAACTCCTTCAGGAAAAACAAACAAACAAACAAACACCAAACTAACAAATAAAGGTTAAGTATGTTCAAGTCATAATTTTTGGCAATGTCCCTTTAACTCAGATATGGGTTGGAGGGGTTCTTTTCTTGCCACAGTTTCTTCTGTTATTCTCTTAAAATCCTACTAGATACCATAGCAACAGCTGGATCACATGCTTCTTGGTTGGCTTCCTGCAAGCAGATGTGAACAATGCTGGCTAACAAAGGCTCACCAAGTGTTGGACAGGGAAAGGACTGAATTCAGCCTCTACATTTTTTAATAACTCACAGCAAGGGCTTTCCATCATTTTTTCTGGTACAGGTAAATCCAGATCCAAATGAAAACCAGATTCAAGTTATTTCATCTCCTAATAAAAAGATCATCAAGATAGCTGACATTTTACAGCCATTTTCTTCCCATCCTATGTAAGGAATTCATGGAAGTCTGAGGCTGAAATACATTTCCATATTCAAAGTGTTTACAGTGCCTGGATGAATACTATGTCTGCTTTATTGATGGGTTATTCCTGGTATTAAATTGATTACATTCTTTGGTATTTTTTTAACTTTATTCAAAGAATGAATTCAGAACTATTCATCTGTCAATGAATGATCTATATTCAATTGTCCTCTAACATTTCAAGTAATACAGGTCTGTTTGGCCTAATAACTATGTCATTGCTTTTCAAATCACAGAATAAAGCTCCTCACATGTCAAATGAGCATTTAATAATGCCATTGCTTAGAAGAAGTGTTCATAACCCTTTTCCTCAAATAATGCGGAAAATCTGTCTACAACCTTATTTATGTTCATATTTAGGAGAGCAAAAAAGGATCATTCTCTCCTTTAATCTGATTCCTGCTTCCAAGTATCTCCCATAAATTCCTCCCATGTAACACCAAACCATATGCAGTCTCAGCTGTGTCACATTTGCTAGATTCAAAACCTACTTGCAGTGCACAGAGTCTGTAGCTATGGCAGACATTGTGTAATCAATGTGTACTTTAATTATGGGTTCTTACAAGGACAAATAAATCATACCTTCTTGCAGCATGATAGAAGGGCTAAAATCCAAAACAGGGAAAGAGAATATTAAATTTATTCTGTTATGCAACTAGATTGAGGGTTAGTAAGAAATCAATGCCAATACTTCTGATGAAAATCTAGACTAGATTCTGTGATTTGTAAAATATAATGTCTCTAAAATGGAAGATGCCTATGGAGCTTTTAGACTAATACTTGTTTATAGTGTCTGCATCAATTTATATGCAAAAACTGAAGGGATCTAATTATTTTCCTTGTCTTTTACAAAGTCACTTTTCATTACATACCATCAAGTTAGAAATCCAGAGTGGAAATATTGCGCAGTAAAGCCTACTGCTGATTTTAGCTCTCTTTTCTACAAGAAGACTAATGAATGTGTGTGTGTGTGTGTGTGTGTGTGTGTGTGTGTGTGTGTGTGTGTGTACTCCTTAGACTTCTGCCACCCTCTTGGAGGTGATGCAGGAGATTTTTGGTGATTACTGATGGTGCTCACTGGTAAGGTCAGAGTAAGGGAAACAGCCTTGAGTCAAGTAAAATTACAGTCCCTGCTCCAAAGCCTGAGATCATTGCACAGCACTCTGCCTGACAGGCACTTTTATGCATGGCTTCCATAGGTCTGAAACAGAGTCTGAGCTGTATAAATAGGCAGTGTTGGGCATGAAGGGTGGAAGGAGCACAGGATATTAATAGCTTCATAAGGTTTACTTGGCTTGGCAGATGAAGGTTTAGATGGGGTGGTGTCTGGCATACACAGGGTCTGTGTCTGAGCCTTTCCTGCATGGCTGTGGGACAACAGGGCATAAAGGGAAGGGACCTTCCTGGCAGGCAAAGAGACACCAAAGGCACAGAGTATCATAGTGCCTCAGAACAGCTCAAGTGTACTGCCAGTCTCCTCCTGGACTCCCTGCCACTGTCACAGAGCTACTGTGTGTAGCTCTTTACAGCAAATACTCTGGAGGGTGACCCACACTGTCTGGCTGCAGGACAAATCAGCCAGGCCAGGTGGGCCAAGGGTACTTGTCCTGCTCCTGCTCCTTGTGGGGAGATGCAAGTCCATGCTCCCTAGACTGCTGGTTCAGCATTTCTCCCAAGAACAGCAGATGAGGTTGGAACAATGACTTTATGAAAAACTAGGGCAGTTCAGGCTAGGGAGATGAGCTCTTCCATACAAGCTGGAGTGGCTGTTAGCCCCTGCTGTGCCACCAGGGACTGGTCTTCCCTGCCAAACCATCCAGCTCCAGGGAGCACACAGGCACAGGCCTTTAAATTGATACCGCACTTAAGTGATTACAGACTCTTCACCTTCAGCCTGATTGCAGCTGACTTGAGGAAAAGCCAGTTCAGAAATCTAGTTCTGTCTGTCTAAGGGCTGCTGAATAACGGGGCTAGTTAAACCAGGCTAAATTAGAAATTAACAGACATTGCCCTGGGGATGGTCTTACAACCCGTAAGTAAAGGAAACAGGCAAGCAATCGTCAGCAAATCCTAGGAGGATGAATCACATGCAGATAGGTTTAAACTCAGGAATAGCTATTGTGTTTATAAGTGGAAATTATGGGTTGTTTTATTTGTAGTCATTTGTACACAAGCATTTTTGCTTAAAACTTCTAGACAGACCATGTATGTTATGTTTGTGGAAGGACAAAATCATTCTTAAAGCATAACCATAATCACAAAGAGATTGTTTCATCTCAGATATGTTTACTAACCTTTCACCACCAGAAAATGCTTTTTTACTGCAGTCTGTGGCAAGAGAAATTCCAGAGAATTGTGATGTGTGCAATTAACAGTGGGTCAACATTGTAGATGGCGTAATTCAGGGTGGCAACAGCTTGGAGATATAGTTACTTACATCAGCTGAGTGTCTGGCCCCAAGAATGTAAAATAAGATCTGCTCTGCAGAATGAGACCACTGTTACTGAGGACCCCATGACTAGACTTTGTATGTGAGAAAATGCAGTTAATAGGATTTTGCTATTAGTGAATTTGATCTGATGCTGTGCTTTATTTTATTCCCGATCAGTCTGGCAGATATTTAGCCGCAACAAAGCCAAGACTGTAAGAGCATTTTTTTAGATATTGCAAACATTTTCCTATGTGTCCTGTTACTCCCCAGGAAGCAGAAGCTCCAGGCACAGGAGCGTGCAAGTGGCTGGGCTGCAGGCAGTATCACAGGGTGGCCTTGGGCAGCCTCACCCCATCAAGAGTGGCTTGGGCTTGAGGCTGCCAGTTCAGGTCTGGAACAATCACAGTCCTCACAAATGTTGCAATGCAAACCAGAAAAACCGAGCTGCACCTTTTTATTTCTTGACAAGCACTTTAAATAGAAATACTGTGACCTATTTTTTTTAATGCTACTCCTGTCTTGATATTCCCATGTAGAAAAAAGCTGTGTGTCACTCTTTGCAGCTGCCCTGTTCTGGAAGGCTTAGGGCTGGATTCAGCCCAGTAGCCCTGTACTGGGCAATAGCCACGCAGCCACACCAAAAGCAAAGGTTATTTGACAATGGCTCAGAGCACCCTTTTTCAAACCTTGAAGAGCACAACAACTCAAATAATAGTCACTGCCCGCTTTGCTCTTTTCATGCTTCCTTCTCGCTTGGCACTGTAATAATAAAAGGCCTCCTTTAGAAGATAATGCACACTCTGTGTTGCTCACCCTTCCTGTAATTTATAAGAGCTAAGGACACCAGGAAAGCCCAAGAATAACAGGCATTTCTGCTGCATTTGGAGATACTTTGGCAAAATCTTCTGACAGAAGAAAAAATAAGCAGTTTTAATGCAGTCCCCAGGCACCATCACCCACGTCTGGCTTAGAATGTCAGTGAAGCTGATCTTGAAGAAAGTTTTGCCTGTACAGTGGCTGGTGCATCTGTGCCTCAGGACAACAGAGCAGAGAAAGGAAGCACCACAGGGGTAAATGCCTGAGGGTCAGTGTTCAGCTGGGCAGGAGCCTGGCCCAGGAGTACCCTCAATGCTGTCTTGGGATAGGCAAAGCTCTCTGCTCATCTGACAATCTGAGGACTGGATACAGCATCCAGTAGAGCATCTCTCATGTTTTATGGAGCCTCTGTTCTTGCTTCCCACCAGCTGCTGCATCCCCTCACACACAGTGCTTTCCTTGTTCCTCTGAAGCAAGGACAAGCTTTTCCTTCTCCTCCCACTAATGGTGGAAAATCCATAAGACAACATTGTAATACTCATCATTACAAGATAGGAGCTCTTCTCCTGGCTGAACTTCTTTATGTCTCCCTGAGATGTTTAGAGACGGGAAGAGAGCTGCCTTTTCCTGATACCTTGTCTGATGATGTGACAACCTGGACTATCACCACAGGGCAGATATTTTCTGCAGCAGCTGGGGAAAAATAATTAGTACAGCAGAGGTATAAGCAATCCTGCATTGTCTGTTCCTCAACAACAGAGGCCTTAGGCTTTGGTTGCCTGAGCAGCAACAGGAAAAGTGAGGTAGTTTGAGGGATCTATTACACGAGCCTGAATTTAGCTTGCAGCACAAGTTTGATCATTCAACTGATTGAAAACACCCACCTTTGACCTCACTTGCTTCTCAGGTAATGCCTTCTGCTCTTCCTTTGTACCAGCATGAGTAAAACAGAAGCCTTCTGGAGGGAAAAACAGAGGTCCCTAATCTGCTGTGCAAACTGTAGAAGCTGGATTTAAAGGGGCAGCCCCTTGCCAGGGTGGAATTTGTTTTTGCTTTTCATGGGTTACAGCTGCTACTGAGCAAACTTTTCTCTCCTTCTCTTCTTTGCATAGCAGACTGCAAACTTTTCAGGCTACTTCAAATAGCAGTCTGGTTGAACATGAAATCCTTACTACCAAGAGATCTGTCATTTGGCAGATGAATAGCATCATCACTAAAGTTCTAAAAGAAATAATAAATCTTCCACCCTCTGTGTCTTACAGTTATCCTCAGTCTGTGGAGCTCACAGCTGTTTTTCAGGAGGGAGACAGATTTATGTACATATAAATCTCTTCCCCATATATGCCGCTGCCTCCTGTGTTGAATCTTGGACTTGGTATGAACTGATACAACACTCAGAACTTTTGAGCACTGATGGAAGTGATTGTCCACTGTGACGCCACTCCTCTTTTGGGTTTCCCTTAATTGGGGGAGGAATAGAAACTAATTCACAGATAGCATTGCAATCAGTAACAGTTTCATACTGATCTGTTGTTGTAGGACACGAAAAAAGGATGAGAGACTCTAAATATTTCGGAAGGCAAAGAGCATAGAGAAAAAGCTTTGTTGTCTAATTCTTACTACTTTTATAGGGTGTTCTGATACAGACTTAACATGATTGGTGAATAGGAACGACACCTCTCTAATCCCATTGGTTAAACTAGAGAAACAGCTAAAATGTTTTGAGAACTGGAAAAGCAAAACACAACCTGGAGAAAGATTGTTTTGAGAAAGGATAGTTGTTTAGCAAGATTGTTTTGAGAAGAAGCTTTCTTGAGAACTTTTTCTTTGGGAAAAATTTAGCAGCTGCTAGCAGGCTAAAATCTCTCAGACCCAGAAATATCAGGCCCACACTGATCAGATTCAGAAACATTCATATTGAAAGGCTGCAGACTGTTCCTCTCTCTGCCTAACTGCTGTTACATAAATTGATTGAGGATAAGGACCTTTTATCCATGTGGGATCTTCCAAACAGAGGTCCTTGTAATTCTGAAAGGATCTCATCTCACTCATTTGAATATTGCCCCTTGTCTTGAGAAGAAGCATAAATTTCAATTTGCTGTAAAGACTTATTCCTATCTCATAGAGAATTTTCATTACATGTGATACAGGTGCTGCTCCACATTTATACTTGGGGTTTCAAGATTTCAGAACAGACTGTAAGTGCTAAGAGAAACAACTCTGTGATAGAACACAGGTCTAGCAAAACAAGGAATCATTGAGCCACATAAGAGCATAAATGCAGAGACTACCAGACAGACCACTGTCTGAATGTGGCAATTGCGTTCAGCCTGGATGGTATCACCCTGCCTGCGAGGCTTCCGTAGAGTAGCTGCCACTCCCTGTTTCTGTAAAAGCAGAGAGGGGAAGGACTGGATCTGTCTCCTACTGCCTGTCAGAGCCCAGCTTATCAAATCTGGGGCTGCTGGGACTGCAGCAGAGCTCATGAGTGGATGGCCAGTATGCACTGACCATGATACTGAATGCATCTAGAAGCATATGCATCTTCCAGGAAGACCATGGAAATTTAGGAATGCTCAGTGACTTCAGTCTTGGGTGTCCGGGAAGGATGAGAAAAGGTGAGAGTTGTAGTGCAGTGTGGCTGCCATTTCTTTAACTCCAGCTATGCAGAGGCTGTTCATTTATAAAACAGCACCATTCCTCTCTCATGTGTGCTGATTCAGGAGATGAAATTTCTTCCAGCACAAAAGGACCCCAAAAAGGCCTATTTACTTTTTCTGTCCATGTTGAATGAATCCAAACGCAGTGCAAACTCAGACTAATACCTTGAATGTAAACTTTATTTCACTTTAAAGAAAGGGTCAAAGACTGGACATGTTATGTTCTAAGGCATCATCATAGGCAGCCTATTTTCCAGTATCAGTACATCCCAAGAATGGCTGATACCTGCAGATGGTTTACCAGCCTCTAGCACTGACAGATCAGAAACTATGTCCAACTTTAAATCCACTACAGATTACTCTGGGCCTAAGACCAAACAGTATACCCCGTCTCAAACACAAGAGAGGAGCTCCACCCTCCAAAACCAATTTAGCCTATTATGACCTACTTGCATGCTGATTTAAACAAAAGCAAGATGTTGATTAACTAAAATTAAGATGCATAGGGCACAGAAGAGTCCTCTTCTAATTCTTGCTTCATATTGCACCAAAAAGAAAAAAAAAGGGGAGAGATGTATTTTGTTTTCTTTTTATTATTTTTTTGTTTTGTTATCGTAGTATTACATAGAAAAAACTAATCCCTTCCATTTGGCAAATCCATTTTGTTTCTTGGAGGGTTAAATCCTGCTTGTCTCAAACAAATGAGTAATCCAATTGGCTTCAATGTGACAACTCCCAAAAGGCAAATAGGATTTGACTCCCTCCAGAACGCAGTACACAGATTTTTGTGAATGAGCTGTTTGAAATGCTGGATACCTTGTGTGCTAGCTCTGTCCTTGTGTGCTGCCCTATAAACCCATGATTCTGTCAGTCAGTTTTTCTTGTGCTAAAGGTTTAAATTGCTTCCTATGGCTCTAAATTTAAAATAGACTCCAACTACAAATCATAAATTTGACCATGTTGGTTTTGTCAGAGGGAAACAAAAGGAAGGAGAAGAAAGCAGTCTCTGAAAGTAGTAGTTAGGGCTAATTTACTGGATGTTTTAATTTGCTGAGAACCATACAATCTCCTAGGACTCTTGCAAAACTGTAAGCTCTCTATCTCTAACATGAGAGATCAAGAGTGACTGAGCCACATTGTATAAATCTCCCCAGTTTGCTGACACTAGGGGCTCTCTCGACTCTTCACTGATTGAATTTCTATATTCTTATTAAGACCTTTCACAAGAAAGCAGACAATTGACCTAGTATTTTTCTCACATTTGCTACTGAGAGTGCAGGCTGTTTTCAGAGTGACCTGAATTTCTCTTTTTTGACACCTCTGGTTACTTCACGAAAGACAACTAGACACCTCCCAGCACTCACCTGCAATGCCTGCACCACAACAGAAGGGAGATCCCTTGACAAAAATATTCACACCGGCAGGAGACCAGATCAAGAAGGTAGTCAACAGTCCATATGCATGAAACCCATCCAAGGAAAATAGCTTCAGTGATCTAACTTTGAGAGCTGAAAAAATGTTGAAAAATCACCCACTGGCTCTTTAAAAACAGTCAGATGCATAGAGGCACCAAGTCTAAATAGCAAGGAAGAGGAGAGAAAATCACAACAAATACTGTGCCACACACATTTTATGTTGATGTAACTAAACCAAAAGGCAGACTTAGTGCCATCAGACAGAATTACATGCCCTGAACTCCGATTTACTTGCCCTGATTACTGGAAGTGTGGTCTCCCACTGCCCCGTATCCTTTAAAAGGCAGCAAGGATCAGGCAACTTGCATTTTTAGGAGAAATTTCTATCTTCTAATTTTCTTTTTTTTTTCCAGAGTAAAGCTTACAGAAGGAGAGGGGGAGCAGAGAAAGTTGTTATATAAGCAGTGAAGATAGTTCTGATTAAGCTTGTACTCTGGGCTGCAAAATAAATAATCAGATAAAATGAGGATGCAAGGGCTAACACCAGGACTGAATATAGCTCAGGGTTTGTTTCCTGGGCACTTCTTCCCTGATCATACAGGTACAGGGAGGGTATTGCAAACTGGCATAGTAATTTTTAACATGTACCGTTCATTACTAAACTAAAATACTGTATTTTAAAGAAAAATCTTTGTATTCAGAATGGGCCTCAAACCAAATGCTGGATGTGAATACCTCCTGTCTGCTGTACGAAGCTTGATTTAGGATCACTTTGGAGCAAAGGACTCTGTATTCCGGTGCTCTGCCCAGGCTGTGGGGGTGACAGCAACTACAGCCCTATGGCAGGAGGAGGGCCCTGTGGCCAATCTTGTCCTGACCTTGGCAGAATAAAATGGTGGAAATTTAGGGCAAGCTTGCAGGCTGTGCCATTCTCTCGAGAGAAATTTCACAGGCAGGACCATGCAATCCATGACCATTTGAAGAAAACTGTTGCTTACCTTCTTAAATTACTTACAAGGACTTTGATTTCAGTAATATAATAGCTTTCACTTTGGTAAACATGAAACAGACTCCCAAGCTTTCAAAGAGCAAATATCATTGGAAAAGAAGACAAGAGTCATTCATGAGATAATTTGAGATAGTTCCCTGGAGTCTATTTTTTGAAGATTTTTTTCCTCCAGTCTAATTAATAGGTCTCAGTAGAAAAAAATTCCTACAAAATTAAAATAATCCAAACCTCATGGTATGATCTGAAGTGTTTTCCGGTTCCACCATGTGAAATTTGCCTTCCAACAGCATGGGGGAAGCCCTGCAAGCTTGACTCCTGCAGAGGCAGTGTATAGGTGAACTGGGGTAAGGTGAAGCTGTAGGAAGCTCTGCAAACCTCATCCATGTGAGTCTCCCAGGTTTTTGTGAGGTTGTGGGGGGTGATTCTTTGTCACGTGGAGGGCATTTCCAAGCCACCTTCTGGGAAATTACTGCCTCAAATCTTGTTCATTGGAACTAGGTATTTCAAATCCCCTACTTAGCTCTACAAATCTTTAATCTTATAAAAACTTTAAAAATCTTTGTCTTAAAGGCTGTAAAAGACAAAACAGTGCTCAGCCGCTCTCTCCTGAAATCCTGTTGAAATTGGAGTGAGATACCAGGCTGAAGGTGATTTAAAGGGAAAGGAAGAAGACAGGACATTTACAGTTACAATCAGGACTGTTTAAAGGTTAAAAACTTCTGCTTTGAGAATTTGCAGTGTAGGAGGAGTGCAACAGGGTTGTACCCATGAACCCAGCTACTCAGGCAACAGGCTGTACGTACCGAAGATTCAGTCCAGTAAAAAACTACTGATTTTTTCCTGTGAAAAAGAGGCAATTATTTCAGTAAAAACTTCCCTCTTTTCAACAAACACAAGTCTAGAAATATGGGGTTTTTTCCAATGTCAACTGCCAGTAAGTACCGTAAACATATACTGAGAACAAATAGAGGAACAAAACCCAATCTTTTTGCTGGAAGATAGCAGATATTCAGCTGAGATGTCTGAGCACATTTGGTGGCCAGTGGTGCTGCTGGATTCTAATCCTTTCCAGATAACTCTTGGAAGAAAGCAAGCTTAACCCCATTTGACCTGTGCTTACTCAGGGTGTCTTTTCCACTCTAGCAGCTTGAGCTACATATAAAGGACCTTGTTTTTGCAATGATTTTGATAGATTTTCAGGGAAACAAATGTGTCTGATTCTCAGGGAAGGCTGATGTGGTTTGTGCCTCTGAAAGTTGACTTGCAGTTCATTAACCCTAGTTGCAGCTGTTGAAGTCTATTGTGCCAAAATAATGAAATGCAGCCCTGATTTCCTTTCTTCTGGGTCAGGTCTTAACAGCGAGTGACGTTCTCAGCTCTGAGAGCAGCTGCGGTCACTGGCTCTCAGAGAATTAGGCTCTGTCTCCTATGGAAAGTCTTTGGTATGTTGTGGTTGTTGCTTTGATTTTCTAGTGATGTGTATCTTTCTATGTCTGTAAAAACAAACACCGTTTACTCTACTACCACATGGATCCCTTGCAATCCCTCGTTAATAATGGCAAGTCAATGTTACACTCAAGCCCAGGAATGACTCATTTTTTGCAAGTGTGGTCTTCTGAGAACATTACGAAGGCTAGAGCAGAATGTTTTAATTCAGAAGTATTTCCTGCATCACCATCAGGGGTTTATTTTTCCTGGGTCTCCATTTTCCTTGCTTTTCCAATACTTTGGGTGTTCTATATTTAGCCAGTTACTGAAGCACACGTGGGTAACTGAACTAAGTGCTTATACAAAAGCTTTTCCCCTGAATTTTTGCCTTCGTAGTAGAACTCCCTATAATTTTACTGTCTTGAACTCCCACTCATCTCTGTTGAATACAGCTGTCTAAGATTTTAGCAGTGCATATTGCATTTTTAATTTACTGTGTGCCTCTCCCTCAAATGAGGAGCAGATGACATCTGCTGCTAGGGTGACTCAGCACGCGAAGAACTGCAATCACAACCTATCAGCCTATGCTTAATGGCCTGACCCATTTATACTTTGAAAATCAGTCAAATCTAAATGCCAGATACTAGATTAAGGTGCAGGTGGGTGGGGATTGGCATGAGCCTAGGAGAGGTGAGGGAAGGGACAGATGGTGTCCCTGAACTACACAGGCAAGCACTGGAACAGGGACCGATGCAGGGTGATTCTTGGACCCCTATCCTCCCACCCTGGGCAGGGTTGTGCTGGTTTGTAGCCCACCCAAACAAACATAGCAGGCAAAGGTATTACTGCAGTTGGAGGGGGAGAGACAGAGATGTGCAGGGGCGGAATGGGGGAGCCTGTATGAACCTGCCTTCTGCTGCAGGAAGTATAAGAGAAGGTAAAATGACTGGTTTCACAGGTGGCTCAGAGAGGATGGCCTGCAGGCAGTAGAAGTTTGCAGGGAGCAGTTGCTCGCTTTATCTTCAGCAGTATTTTGGGAGGGAGAAGAGAGGGCACAGTGCAGCACAGGCTTTGGCATACAAACGAAAGACATTAGGTAGTCAGCAGTTAATCCAGTGAAAAGCTGCTTCCTTGCCTTGGTAAAAATGGGTTTTCATTTCTAAGTGGACAAGATCTTTGAAGGGATAAGAGATTAACAATCTAATTCTTCTTGGTCTGCCAGATCAAGTGTAATTTTCCAGTACCGCTTATCAATGTCCAGACTTGTTTTTCATAGGAATGTAATGTTTTTACAAGGTCATGTTTAGGAGCTGAGCCTCAAAAGGACCTGTATGTGTGAAGATGTCATTGATTTTAGCATATCCACTGGAAGGTGCTGGTTGTTTACAAGACTGTTACAGGGAAGCTTGGTTTAATGCTGCTTTTTTGTATATGTCACAACATTGTCATATATGTGTCATATTTTCCTTCAGAGTAGAAAGAGCTTTCCATGGATCTCTAACCTAAATCCCTCTCTGCAAAAAGATTTCCTCTTTCAGAGATGAGGAAACGAAACCAAGAAATTATTCAGTGGTTTTCTCAAGTTCATGGAATGATCTAGAACCTCCTCCATGTCTGTGGTAAAAGATGGCAGGTTTTGTGGCTGAACATAGTGGCAGGACTCCTTTACCCTTTCTGTGACCTAGGAGTTATATTACAGCTGTGTTCTCCCATAAGCCCATCTTTTTTTTTAAAGCAATCAAGATGAGTTCTAAATTTGGATTGATTTTGTTTGGAAGAATTAATGGCTGAAGTGAAATGCCCAGAAGCTCCTCCAGGAGTGAAAGCGTAAAGAATTTTCAGGTTCTGTTCTTCATTCAAAAGGCTCTCCTGTCATCTAGTAATGCGAGTCCAGTTTCAGGGGTCTCTTTTTCTAGGAGCAAAAGGTCCCAGATTACTTTCCCCTGAGATCATTTGTGGGATTCTCTGCAAGTCCTGATGGCTTTGGCTGTACAGTGTTTCAATGTGTGGGTGAGAAGACGTGGAGGCAGCTGGCATTCATTCCAGAAATACGTGGGCACTGGACTTTGCCAGGGCCACGCCTGGGAATGTCTCAGCTCTTCCACTGCAGGGATGCAAAAACAGAGGCTGTTTCTTCCTTAGAGCTAGTTAGTTCAATCTGCCTAATTTTCTTCTTTGAAAATGGTTTTGTGCTTTAAAGGTCCTTACCCTTAAACGGTGTCTGAGTCTTAGTGCACACTCAGTTAGAGAATGCCCTGGAAGAGGAGTGCTCTTGGTCATGATGTACATGACAAAAGACAGCCATAAAAAGGGGTTTAATTTCAAGCCACATCACGTGTTACAAAATTATATAGAAAGCTACAGCTGCTCTGCTAATAATACTCTACCTGCTTTAAAATTAAACACTTGATGAACTTGCTATCTTTCTTAGATATCTTTTAATCACAATTTCAGTGTAGCAGCCTCAAGCTAGCTACATTATCATATCAATGAACAATGTGTCCATCTTGCTGTCTCTTCCACAGATAACCTTTATGAACTAGCAGCCCCTCTGAAGTCAACTAAGCCACTTGCATGCATGAAAATGTTTGCAGTGAAATTTCAAGGGTCAGTCCCACTTTCATTTTGTTTGATTATGTTTCATAGACACACACATTCAGCTGTTTCCCAGCCCTTATCTATAAAACATGACCCCTCTATTTACATGGGAAGGAATAAAGAAAAGAGCAAACTACAACGTGAGGGCTCTTCAGAGGCAGGGAAGAGTTTGGGTTTAATGGGTGTTTCTCTGCTATCTGCAGAGAAACACATACCCACAGCCTGATGCCCATAAGGAGCAGTCTGAAAAGACTAAAGCAGCACAGAGGGAAAAAGTAACACAGAGAAGGCCATCTGTGTCTTGAGGCATGGTTTCAGTTGTCATGTGTACAGTAGTATAGAAGATACACCTTATTTTCTTTAGGATGAAGTGAAGCTAAGCTGCTAGGCAGTGCCTTTAGATGCTGAGTGCACTCTCCAAACACAACATGTAATGAATGCATGAAGCAGTTCTACTTGAATGGTGCAGCCATTCACAGTGTGATTACCCTGTGGTTTCATGGCCAACTCTGATGCAGGTCTCATGTCTGAGCCTGTGTCATTGGGGACTGGAAGGGATGTTGGCCACTGCCCAGCCCTTCCAAGCAGTATATAAGGACAGCTGAGGACAAGAAGTGTGTCAGAGCTCTAAGCTGCCCATCGGATCATTGAAACTTGAGATCTTTAAAGAAGAGTGAAAATACAAACTATTTTAATTCAGTAGTATACCACAAAAATATTGTGTAAGCTGTCTTGTAAGTAATCAATGTTGTATGTCACAATGAGCCTTTCATGGTTTCAGAAATACCATCTTAAAGGTACAAAGCACTCAAAGGATTAAAAATAATCTTTACATGTCCTGCTAAGATGAACGGGGGATGTTTGCACTAGGTTGATCCTGTGGTGTTACACTCAGGCCGTAGCACACAACACAGTGTTCTATTTTCTTATACTTGAAAAACCATCTTCTCCTCCACTAAAACAGGAATAATTATAACTTGAACTTAAAAACCCCATCATCATTTTAGGGTGAAAAAAGAAAAGGAGTCATGCCACAGATTCCTTTGTCTTCAAGTAACATCTTCCTGTATTTATCTCTGAAGTCCTCACATGTAGTTGACCTGCTGGGGAATAAACTGTACATCAGCACTGGAAAACCAGGCGTTAGGCACACAGGAATTGATCATATAATGCATAATCAGCACATAGTTTTCTGGAGATCCCATATGGCTCCAGTCATATCAGTACCAAGAGCAAGCAGCACATCATATCATCCAAAATAAGCCCTGACCTTTTCCTAGGATACATGTTTTGATAATAATAGATATTATTTTAGCCTAGAAATAGATTTATGCAGTAATTTATGACCTAGTTTTGGTTTTTTCCTTAAGAGTGAGTGTTCTCTTCGATGATCTTGGTGGTGATGTCTGCTGTCTTGCTGATGTGGCTGACAATAACATAACAAAGCCAACTAGCTCACCAGCTCAGTCTTGCAACTGAGTAAGAGTCTGGCATTTTACCAGCTCAAATAGTGCTGCACTGGCTGCAGGGCACAGGAAAAAAAATGCAAATATTTCAGCTGTGTAGACAGCTATACAAATAGCAAAGCAGACAAGGCAGCCCCATTTGGAAAGACAAAAGATGTACGTGATGACCTCCTTCCCTCAAGTTAAACAAGTAAAATCTTATCCTGGGTTATTGTCACAAGTTCCTCTCCTCTGTGAATGTGCACAAAGGGCAGTGCACTATATCTGCAACTTGGCAGCATGACAAGAGCCCAGAGAGGATGTTTTGCAGCTGGGTCTCACCATGCCCTGTCTGTATGCCTGCTGTGTGTGTGGTCAAGGTGCCAATGGCTGACTGAGGACATAAGGCAGCAAATGCCAGTTCAGGCTGTCACATTTTCTTCCATTCTGCCTCTGCTCCTCAACCAGCATCTTTGATGTTGCCATTCCATGTTGACATTCTGTGTGTTTGCTCTACCTCCCTGTTGTGCCCTGCTTTTCTTGCACTCTCATTTTTTCTTGAAGGAGCACTGAAGTTTGTCAGGACAAGTGGAAGCTGCCTACTTCTCCGCTGCATGTCCAGTATTTTGGTCACTCTCCCTTTTTGGCAAGGTAGACATGGACGTTGGGGTGTGATAGATGTTTCTTTGCCCATTTCTGTCTATCAGGTCTGGCAAAATGAGTGGTCTTGAGGTGAGATATTTTTGGCTGACAGTATTCCAACATGTAATGCATGGCGCAATTTACTTGGCTTTGCTTCTTTCCACAGAAATTAACAAAATCCATACGATGCTTCTTGCCTGTCAGGAAGCTATACTCTGCATTAATCTCTCTTTCAGGAGACAAGCTATGTGACAGAGAAGATTAATCCTAACCACAGATAACACTTCCTGTCTTTAAATAGTTTCGGTAGATAAGCAACTTCTATAATGAAACACTATCCCACAGCGGGGTTTTGGTCTAAGCCAGGAACTTTTGAGTTTTAATTCTGGCTTTCAGACAAAATCTCTTTGTGGATAAAAGTAAGTAGAAGCCTGGGTTTGGTTTTTTGTGGTTTTTTGACAGAGAAGGTACACGGTCAGCTTTTTTTACATTTGTCAAAGGTTCCAGCCCTTCAGCACAAATGCATCCCTGCTTCTCTTGCTACTTCTTTTCCTATAACCTAGTCATAGCGTTTTCCCTGCAGATGTATTGAAAGAATAAATTACCCAATGTCAGAAAGATTTCTGAAGATGCAGGTCATGGCTTGAGGCAGATTCAGTCATGCAGAGTGCTCTGAGGTTGCTCTAGGGAGCCTGCATTGTTATCATGGTCACCATTAGTACTCACTATTTACCTGTAAAATGTACCCCTCAGACCTCATTCTTGAATCTGGGTCACACCAACATTCACTAATACTCATAGGTAAAATTTGGTCCAAAACACATTAAAATCAGAAAGAGTCTTTCCTATGTTAGGTGTGTTGGAGTCAGGGCTTTGCAGGATGCATGAACACCAACTGTCCCCACTTCTGAGCAGCACAGTGATGCTCCAACACACAGCTGCTTTCTGAGAGCTTTTTTTTACACCACTGGGGAAGTCTTGGCCTCTAGAACATAAAGGACCATAACATTGTCACTGTCCAAACAATATTTGAAAAACAGGATTCAGACCCCTGCAATCTCTTGGCAGTACTTGCTATTTAAATCCTTTTTCAAACCCTGCAGAAATAGTGAAATAGTGACTACCCTGCATTGTAGTGATTTTCCTCTATTTCCTTCCACCAGACAAATCAGGGAGAGCAGGCTTTGACCATTGGTCTTGGTGTTGGGGCAAAAATGAACTGAAACAGAAAATGTTGAGTGTAGGAATCTCATGCTTACAAGGACATTTCAAAATAAGGATTGGTGATAAGGTAAACTCTTTGAAAGAACTTATATTTTTTTAAGGCACCTTTTCTATTCTACCATGCAAAATAATGGGCTACCTGCGGGAAGTTCATACTAAAGATAGTTGTGCAGATGTAAGAGTATCACTGAGACTCCAGAAACACTGTGACTGCAATTTTAACTTAAACTAGCACCAAATGACAATCTCCACGTCCCTGTGGCTGTGCTCCTGCTTCTGCTGGGCCCCAAGCCAGCTACACAGCACTGCAGAGACTTGCCTGGGACTGCTGGTACCTACGGTACCTTATTAAACACAGGCCAAAATATCAAGAAAAGATTGGTTTCTGCATCCATAAAACTGCTAGCCATGAGCAGAGATGTGTGTGATGCTCTGATAAGTGTTTGAAGTAATAACCCAATATTCTTTCTTAATGGTGAGAGAATGGACTCTATGGTGGTGCCTGTGAAGTAGTGCTGTGGCTACTAGCACTGTCTTCTAATACCCCCTGTGACAAAAGGAAGAATGAAGTCAAGTTCTACCCTGTGGCATAATGACTTTTCCTGGTCAGGCACAAGCAATCTTGTGCACAAGATTCAGGCACAAAGAAAAAATGCAGGTACAAGCATCTCAATGACTGAAGGAAAGTGGTCCTTGACACTTTTTCAGAGCTAAGTGGGAAGTATGAACCAGTGCCTCTCCATCTGTACCCTCAAGAGGAGGCAAGTGCTATAGTAATGGTTAACCAAAAAAGCAGATCACCTGTTCAGCCTCCCAGGCCAAGCATTGAGAAGCAAATAAGGTTTCTATTTCATGGATTAGAAGCAGGAAAACTCCTTTATCTATGTTTGCTTTTGGCTAAGCCTTTACTGGCAAAGGACTTGGGCAATGTGATTGAATGATTATGCCAGTTCAGTCCTGCCTGTGAGCAGCTGTTGGAGGTGATTTCCCTCAAACCCTCAGCCTTCCCCCACTTGGATGACCAGACAGCAGGGCTTCAGAGCACTGAGACTCCAGGCACCCAGCTCTTTGCAGAGGGCATTGGTACCTCTGTGCAGGATGGAAACTGTGCAGCCACTTTTTCTGCTTTTTTTGATTCTTTCTTCTAAACCAAATGGACCAAACAGCATTTTGATAACAATTGCATTTAAATTGAATGGAAATGCTGACTGTTAGGGCTAATATCCATGAAGAACGTTGTTGTGGAAAGGGTTTCCAAGAAGAGCTCTCAAATAAAGTTTCTCAGTTAGCGGCCTAGGCTACAGCTAAGGTATCTTGGTACAAGAATAATGTTTTTAGAGGCAGTGGGGGGATCAGCATAGGAATCATTTATCTCAGTTAACTGTAACCTCTAGCACTAGATCAGACATCCTACTTAAAAATAGGCTTTAGATACTCTGATTTTTAACTCTAGTAGTTGAAATTTAAGCTCCAAATATTTAAACTTGTAAATATAAGTGGCCTGGTTTTCCAGGGTGCTAAGCATATCCAATGCCTATTGATTTCAGTGAGAATATGGATGCCTGTCAACCATTTTGGAAAACCAGGCCATTGCATTTAATCATTAATACATAGATTCCTAACTTTAGGCAGCCAGGTTTGAGATGTTTTCTAGCTTCATGTGATTCTGCTGCAGCTTCATCAGAAACTCACTTTCATTAAGTGAACCTTTAAGCACCCTTGGGTTACCTCCTTCCAGCCCTATCTTCCATGCTGTGGTAAGTATTCACTTAAGGCTGATTTTGCAGAAGCAAACAACACCACCACATAAATTTAAAATACTACTTGAGTGACCTTATTTTTATACAACAATTAATACTGAGACAGAAAGGAATTTGTGCTGCAGAAGTATTCTCTTTAGTACAGATTACACAGTTAAGTAGGAAAGGCAAAGTTAAATACATAGTAAAATTGAATACAAACACTGGGTTCCAGCTGTATTTCTACTGTATCACAAACTAAATAATACTAGAAAAAATTAAAATGAACACTGCTTCTCTACTGTAGTCTAGATTTATTGTGCTAATCCCAAATGACACTTGATCAGAAAGGAGCAGGAATACATGTAGCAGGGGACTATGTGCCAGGTCTGTGCTAGATTGAATCTACCAACTGTTCAAACACAGTCCTACTGCAGGGACAACTAATGCAAAGGAAAATAAATATACTTTAACCCGTGTAGCTTACACTACCTCAGCATTAGCCACGGTGACCAAAATATTTTCCCCCAAGGACACTCACGTATATGTTAGAGTTATAAATGCTGTCAAAATTTCCTTTTTCTGACTGATACTCATATAATGGCACAGACTTTCAGTGGACTTAGCCTTAATCTTAGACTTTCAGAGAGAATTAGCAGCATGTGTTGCCTCCATGCATCTCGTTGCCACCTGTGGATTCTTTAGGTTCAAAGGAGGCAGCAAATACATCAACACTTACCAAGCCATTTGGATCTTGGAATCCTAAAGTGGGAAGCACTTATAGAAGGTTGCAAATAGGCTGAACCTTCACACTGGAGTGAATGATGTATATTAAGCTGTCCAAAAATGGGTCAACAGAAAAACCAAATTGATTAGACATACCTTACAGAGAGCAAGGGTAAGGTGGGGACAGAGCAGGTGGTGTTAGGGATGTTTTGGAGACCAAAGGATGTAGTAGAAGAAGAATTATCTTTTTTTGAAAGGAGGGCATTAGTTTCCAAGGGATTAGTCTGAGCTTCAATATACACTGTTCTGCACACAACTTTCTGAGCATTGGCAATTCAGGCTCTGGGCACATTCTCATCTGGAAGAGAAGTTATGCTTCTTCCTTCAGTATGCCCCAGGATTTTTGTGAATCCACTGTCACACACTGAAAGGTGGAACTGCACAGGAGCAGTCAGATGAGCAAGGAGTAGGTAACAGCAGTTCTGCTGTTGGCTGCTTAACACAAGGCAATGCCAGGTTACTCAGTGAAAGGGAAATCTAGAACAGTGATGTCAGCTTGGCATGCTGAGAATCTGGTTGCAATCTGACACTTGTATTTAGTGGCAGGATTTCTATTTAGCTAGTTAAAATTGTTTACAGTGGTGTAAGAATAGCTCAGAACACCCATTTCTCTGACTTTTCAGACACAGCCATAACGTTTTAAACAAAGGTATTGGGCTCAGTCTCAAGTGTTTGATAATGTACACAACAAACCCATGACATAGTCATAGCTAGATCCTAAGTAAACCTGTACAATAAACATGCCCAAGCAAACAAAAGAGAAAGAACATATGGGGTGCTGCTGGAACTGGTTTCTGCTTGGTTTTAAAACAAAACCCAAAGTGAGCACCACTCATAAACTATTTAAAGGAGACGCAGCTGCAGTTTGAATCTTCACTTCCCCAGCCTATCCCAGCTGCATAGACCCTACTCACCACCATTTTTAGGCTGTGTTAGAGGAGGGTTTCTCAGGAAGCAGCCCGTGCATTAAGAGCCTTGCCACATCCAGTGCATTAAGAGCCTTCCACATCCTCCTGCAGCTGCAAGGGGCATGGCACCGCCCCTCAATCCCTGACTCCGCAGTCCTAGCAGAGGAGCAGGCAGTGCAGGATGCCTGCCTGCTACAGCAGACATTGATAGAACTCACAGGCATCGTAACCCCCACTGCCACCACAACACAACCTGCCTTGGGGACAGGCCTGCGGCTGCAGCCCAGATCCCATTTCTGGTGAGACTTGAGTGCAGCCTGTCACCTTGAATGTTCTCCAATGCATTTGTAAATCAGCAGGGATAAGCCCCTAAAAGACCAGGCTTCTTTTGTACCATTTATTATTGTACTGTAACAGAACTCAGGCTCCTGTGCAAAAATTTTGTCCTGATGGAATATAAGATGGATGGAGCTATTTGTCTGGAGCTGCTGAAGCAGCCCTGCAGGAGCTGTCACTCTGACCAGGTAGCTCAGAAGCTGAGGGTCTCCAGGTTGGCCACTTCAACTAGACCAGCTGCCCACTGTGTCTGAGGGCACCAGGTGTACTGCTTGCACACTAGCTGTTAAGGCAGCCAGTCTGTTGCACAGCTGATGCAGCCTGGATCTGTGGGATTTGCTGCCTGAGTCAGTATTAACAGCACAGGCAGCAGTAGGGGTGTGGTAACCCAGGTCCTGCCTCTGCTCTCAGTGCTTGCTTACGCCAGATACTCACACATATGTGACAGGGGACATATGTTTTACTAAAGAGCTGAAATGAGTTTTCCACAGTGAAAAAAAGTGGAAAAAATATCCTGTGGAGGAAATAGGAAAGGAAGGACAAGAATAGCAAAAATAAAAACAGGCAGTTGCACACATAGATTTTGTGCACTGTAAGCATTGGCAGATTGCTACTCTGAGACATTTGTATTCCTGCTGTTTGTTTTGGTGGTGTTATCAACTTTACAGATGTCAAAATGGGGTGCATATGGAAGAGGTTTGTAAGGGACCATGCAATGGCTTCCTAGATTGGTCCAGAGAGTTTATTTGAGAACACAAAGGAGAAGATATCTTGTAGTTATAGGAGGACAACTAATCAGTAGAAGTGGAAGAGATAGTTGGATTTTGATGAGTTTTACAAGGCTTTGAAGTTTGTATGAAGAGGGTGTACTGGGCTGGGCAAATTGGTTAATATTAACGGACCTCTGGGAGGATCTGGAGGCCCTGGAGTGAGTAACAGGACAGCAGAATCACCTAGCATACAAACATACACACAGCTCAAGAGAGAGAAGTGCCAGTAAGGTGCTTCCAAGGTGACCAGAAGAACTCACTGAGGTTGGTAAGCATGAACTGGGCTATACTAGCTAAATACAAAACTATACAGTTGCTGGGGGACTGTGGGCTCTGTCCTTTGACATTATTTTCACACTGTGTTATCCAGTTTGTTACTAGTTGATATATACAATAGATGTTGCAAGTTTTTCCATATCTGTTTTAAGTTTAGTTGTCAGATAAATAATCAGGAAAACCATGGGGTTTAAGTCTGATTTCTGATTGAAAATCTGTCACTTCAGTGTAGGCTTATGAGCTTTCCAGTTGCATTCATAAAAAGATGGTTAATAAGAAGGCAGCATTCAGTTATGATTGTAGTGTGACTTACAAAAAACCTACCTGAGATAATATGAGTCAAAAGAATCCACTGGGTCTTCTCTTTCTCTGCATGTACACATTGATACAGTACAAGTGAAAAATGAGTTTCAAGATTTGAATAAAAGACAAGGTACCTTTCAGTATAATTTTGCAGGATTTGTCTCATAACCTCTGAAACTTTATGCCTGTCAGTTCCTTCCTCAGAAAGCTTGTCCACACAGACTTAGAAGTAATCCCCTAATGAGCAATATAAGTGTGGTAGAGTAAGATGGAGGGGGATTTTATTTTCAGCTTTCTTAACACCATATGTTCACTTAATCCCACTCTTCATTTAGTTAAAGATAATCCCTGAGTTCTTGAGAACAAATTACATGCAAACATACATTATGTGTATGAGTGATCTGTAAATAACTCTGCACATGTCTTAGACTAAGAGAAATCCCACTGATAGCTAAGGCAGTTGAATTTTCCTATACAGATGCTCCCAAGTCATCTGCCTCAAAAGTACACATTAAGATTCAAGAAGGAAATTTTCTCTGAAGGAATTACTAATGAGGATTGCTTGGATTTTTGCTCATCAAATCTTGAATAAAAATCTTCAAAGTTTTTCTGAAGTGCCATTTAATTTTTCCTACCTCATCACTAAAATTATTTAAAAAATCATGACAGCTCTCTCTGATAAGTCCAGAAACATCATATAGACTACATTAAACATGCCAAAATGTTTATTTTCCACTTTTCAATTCAGAATGGGAGTTTTAAAATAAAAGGTAGAAGTTTCAAAGTACAGTGATAAAGATGCTGAAATTTACTGTTCAAAAATCTACTGTCCAGTTATCTACAGCTGTTCAAAAAAGAATCTGAAACTTCCCACAACTATTTTCAGTCACTCACTGAAAGAACAACTGCACCAATTTAAACTATTTCTTTTAAAAAATGTTAACAGTCCAGCCAATGTCACTTAAGCGGTCAAGACAGAAATTCCAGTAAATCCTAATGTATGATTTACAAGATATATGTCAAATATTTAATATATGCATAAAAATGACAGGAAAAAAACGTTCTGCTCTGTAAATATTTGGTACAGTTAAATAACAGAACTTCTGGAGAAAGCTGTACTTTCTATCTGGTCTTGCAACTTAATTACTGCCAGCTGTCTCCTGCAATGAAAAGTCTATTTGAGCAGGTCACTTTCCAGAATGACATCTGAGGACAAGTTGTGGCTGGAGATATTTGGGGAAGAAGAGCTAATAGTAACTGGAAAAACAAACCACTGCCAGTACTGAGTATAGCAGAGATGTGACAATCTATCTCTGCAGCTCCAGGAACTGTGTCACATTGCTGCAGTACATCCACACAAAGCTCCCCCTGCAATTATGGCCAGTGCATAAATGGGTTTGACTGAATTTCTTGGTAAAGAAACTAAATGTAGTCTTTTGGATTTTCACAGCGATCTTTTTTGAAGATCCAAAATTCAGTTCTCTCTCAGGCAGCAAGGTAACCAATAATTCTATTGCACATTGATAAAATCATTTACACTTAAAGAATTATTAAATCAGATCTAGCAGGCAATTATTCTGTAATGAGCATTAACTGCATATGAAGTATTTGGTCTGGAAGGATATTTCAACCTTTTCAACATTTACATTAAAATGCCCTTTTTCTACCTCAGTAAGCAGAAGATGTCACTTCTGAAGTGAGATGAAAGAGTATTTTCAGTGTAAAATGAGAAATGTTGTCACAGAGGGAGTAAAAATAGGTTAAAAGTAATCTGAAAGGTAAATGACTACTTGTTGCTTTTTTCATGCCTTACTCTGTAATGGCAATGTAGATAACATGAACTCCAAAGATCTGAGAAGCGCTTTCCAGCCTGACCCAAAGAAATGCCTAATGCAGGCCCCTGGGTTATCCTGGGGCTCTTCCAGTTTGGTATTAAGCACAGCCTTATACCTAGAGAGTCAATAAAGTTGTATCAAGGAGGTCACTGCAAGAAAAGAACTTTACAGGAAAACTTTGAATCACTAAGTAGAAGCAGCAAGTAGAAACAAACTGAGTTTCTTTTCCCACCCCACTCTGCCACTCACCTCCCTCAGTGTTTTAAACATATTGTGGACTTGATTTTTTTATGTAATGGTTATCAAGACTGCAATACTTCTGGTATTCTGTGGTCATTTCACTGTGATGTTAATGACCAAATCTCTGCCATTACACTGTAGCAGTGGGATCTTTCGGGTGATGTTTGCCACTATGCTTGAAATTCTGGTGTCGTTTGAATAAATGTGTGGAAAAGAATAACTATTTGTATTTTAAGTGAATAATGTGGCAGGACCTCAGCGTTTTTATGAATGAGTAATCTCATAGTTTTCAGAGATAGCTAAAGAGTGTATTTATTTGTAGAGTTGTTTGCAAAATTGTTGCCATAGCTTTGGTTTCTTTCTTTAGACCACACTTACCCTGTAGTGACCTCTTCAAAAACTGACCATAACAATGTCCTCTACTTTAGCATTTGTTGACATCATCCCACTTCCTGTTGTTGGCACTTCATTCCAGTTAATGTTACCTTTTCTTCCCTATGTCAATGGCCATTTTCCAATTCATCTTCACCACTGAAATTTCTTTGGCTTAGTTTTAAAGGTATGGTCATATAGAAAAGTTTCGGTTCTCCAGGAAGATGATGAAGAACCTTGCTTTACAAATAGCCAGTGCATCTGCTGTGATTGGGACCCACACTGACATTATTTTCCCTTGTAATTCAGCTGAAGGAAAAAGAAGGGCAGCAAGAGAGTATTAATAGATTCTTGGGGGGTGTGATAGATCTTAAGGCCTGTAACTGTGCTGCAGAAAATCACTCATTTATTTGCCTTTCAGTAAGTCTCTAGAAATAGAAGCATTTTACATTATTTTGTTCCTAAGGATATAAAAATACATACTTTCTAATTGCACTTTGGAGAAGGAAAATTAATAAAGACAACTGTGCCATTCCCCATTAGTGGAAATGCCTGCAGTTAACCTGCCTCAAGCACTTTCAATATCACTGAATCCCTTGGGTGGGATTTTCCAAAGTGCCAGCATTAGCTCAGCCCTGCTCCCATTAAAATCAATTACTGACTTCAGCCTGGGAGGAGAGTCCAGAGAGTCCCTGTGGTGCCCTGTATGTTGGAAGATCCTAATCTCTGTGTGTGTTGTTCCTTCCCTGTTTTTATGTGCATGGCTGCACAGGTGCTCATATGCATACATAAGGGCCAAGGTTTGCCTCAAAGGACTTGAAAAGGAACCAGAAAGTTAACTGTGCAGAATGAAGAGTAATGGAGGGTAGCAGAGATCATGGAGGCAAGGGGAACTTCACATAAGATGAAATTTTATTAAGTGTGTAATGAAGTCAGCTATTAATTGCAGCCTCTATGCCCCAATTCATAGAGCAAAACCTTCCAGAACAAGTTTTCAATACGATTTCACACAGTATATTTTCTGTCTATGGAATCCAATTGTCATGGACAGTCATCAAGGCAAAGAGTTTAGTAGAATTAAAAAAGGGATTTAAGAAGCTTTGTGAGCAAAGACAACGTTTGCAGCTGTATGCACAAGATTACAACAATGCAGGGGACAAACAAGCTTCCTGCTTCAGCAGCATAAGCTGATTGCTTTGAGGGTCAAGAAAAAAATTTTGGGCATGTGTTAGCCATGCTGATTTATTGAGATGTGTCATGGCGTGGTTTGAGTCTTCATTAAAAGGATTAATAATTATAATGAATGCTATAGATAGATTATTTGGTAGTCTGCAATGCTGACATTTCCATAAAAAGACTATCAATAGTAAGTCTGTAATGAAGTCCCCTCTCAAGCAAGGGACTGATTTGGCATTGATGAGAGCAGAATTCAGACCTTGGCTATGATCAAGGTTTCCTTTCTGGCTCTAGGGAAGTAGCTTATTCTCTCATCACCTGAGAAAGACAGTGAATGCTTTTCTAGTTCTTAGAGGTGGAATGAAGGGAAAGTGCATAAAGAAAAGGGTAATTATATTTTTGTCTACAGACACTCTGTGCTTTGGATTCAGATCTGTCATCCCACTTTAGCTGCAGTTAGTCAAGATTTTTCTCATTTACACTGATTAAATGAGTTCAGAAAACAGTGTTTTCATTCCAGTGTTTGTGCAGGTGCTCCTCTGAACTTGTTCCCCCATGCAAATACCAGCAGCCTTCCCACCGAACAGTAGCCCTAAGAAAGCTTAGTGGCCTTACCTAGAACACTAGGAGTTTCTGCAATAGATGATGTATCATGCCAGCTGGCTTGAAACCCCAGAAGCTCCTGACCAAGTCTGCATTCCTATTACAGGCTACTGCTGTCATCATACCAGTTGCTGCAAGGTCAGAACCCCTTCAAGACATCCTTGTTTATAAACAGTAGATAAGATCTGAGAGAAGACATTTTTAATGTAAATCTGGATGAGCTGAATTATTGATGTTAATGGCTATGGGTGCTATACCTGTTGCTAAGAAATACTGTAATACTTTGTCAGAATTCCCATTTGGAAATGCCATTATAGCTAGGTAAGTAAGCAGCGATAGATACAGTATAAGCTGAGCAAGCTATTGATGAACAGGAAAGGCTTTTTAGTGATTTTGTGCCTTGAACCCTGTAGCTAGCAAAAGAAATTCATAAAGAAGCAGGTAAAAAGAGTCAGACTGCTCTTCTTGATAGAACTCACAGGCATCGTAGGTGCTCGAGGTTCCATGATGTTCCATGGATATATAGATGTACCTATATATGCACACACCTATAGTTTTGATTGACAGTCTGGCTCAGACCCAGCAGGTCTTCCCCAAAATGTGAAATTTCTACTGCACATGTAATTGAGTTTTCTTAGGTCTAACAAGGCAATCAAGATGAGAGTTTTTTGTTAATTTTGGACTCTCACATTTCCAGCCCTTGCTTAGTGCATCCTTCAGGGAAATTCTCCCAACTGCCTAATGATCCAGAAGCCTATGTAAACTTTGCTTATTTATGTTTTCTTATTCAGAACTATTTAATTACAGAAAATAAAACCTTTGAAGGATTCAAAATTAAGTTCAGTTGCCAACAGTGTTTAGCTGTAAGTAAAATTGAGATTGATAGACAGCATGTGGGGAGAATAAAGGGTCAATAACCATAGAATTATTGCTCTGATTAAAAAAATTTTCCATTTTATCCCTTTTTATTTTAATGCAGATACACATTTAAGCTGACCTTTTAACCTACTCAAAAGGCTTAACTTATTTTTTTAATTCATTGCCTGTTAATTTCATTGGCAGATGTATGACTAAATTTCCTGTACTACTTTGAAAACCTTACCCAACGTCTGCTGCAGGTGTGTACTATTTCCTTGGCCTGGGGGATGATTTTATATTAGTAACTTAAGTCTGTAATTGGATAGTGGTTCTGTAGGATGCACACAGATCCAGTGTGGTCCTCAAGCTTAAAATGATCTAGCTCTGATCTCTACCCTAGATTAAATTAACTCTGTTGTCTATTGTCTGCTCAGGCTCAGGGACAACTTAGCAAGTTTGGTATAAGGGAATAATATTTCCACATGCCAAAAGCAGACTTTTGCAGCATCTTTTTCCTTTTGAGAGAATTTCATAGGTGAGAGTATGAAGCTTTGCACACTTCATGGCCATGCAGTTCCTCAGCTGCAGCAGTGCAGAATGTGAGACTTGGCAGCGCTTCTGTTCTGGGTCAGCTGCCATGGAGCTGCCATAAGGAACCTGGCCATGGCACACCCAAGTTGCTCCTTGCATTGCCCGTGCACTCCCTGTGCTTCCTCCAGCCATCTCAAGTCTGCTTCTGGGGGAGGTGTTGTCATTCTAATCCCTTCAGGGTCACGGAGGATCAGTAGGAAAGTGTGGTGGGATTAATATAACCTGCAAACGAAGTCTAAACCTGCTGATAACATCAGATTCATGGTCTCTGCCAGCTCACTCTCTCTGCTGATATGCAGCAAGTGCAGAACAGCACTGAAAACTGAAGTACTTGTCACTTTTATTAAACAATGTGAGCCCAGACACCTCTTAATTGTGGAACTTCACAAACTATGAAGCAATGTATCAGTAGCAGTCTAGAATTTGGAACTATTGGATGAAAAGTATTTTATTTGCAACTCTGGAAGACTACTGTAGTCTATTGATGATGAATGCATGTATTTTTATTCCATATTTATAATTTATATATTTCTGCATCCATAACTTTGATCTTGTCTAGGATGTTGTTAATTGGCAATACGTTGTCCAAAATTTTTAAGTGATTACATGTTAAGGTGAATTTATCTAGCAAAGGCTTTAGATGTTAGAATTATATGGGTGAACTTTGTTTTTCAAATTGCTTAATTGTATGCACACATGAAAATTATTTTCTCCATGTACTAGCTTGTATTTTAAACAGATCTTCAAGTTGCTGATGACCTAGCTTGTAAATTAGTACTTACAGCAGTAAACCAACAAGCCTCATTTTGCATAATTGTTCACATTTATGGAAAATACTGTACTTTAACGGACTGAAGTTTCCTGCCTGTCGAATACTGACGGATAAACGTTGATGTAAAACATGTCTGTGCTCTGTCACAAAATACAGCGGTTGTAGCCCACGGGAGAGGCACGTTCCCGGCGGAAGGCAGCGTGGATGCCACCTCTCCTGCGCTGCAGCCCCCAGGCAATAAACTGTATTTAAGAGAATCTCCTCTCCTATAGCACTACTTGCAGTAGCAAGCAATGCGTTTGTCCCATTTTATCAATAACTTTAAAAATGGTGATATCGGCCCTGAAGCTGTGGTAGGATGAGAAACGGGGTCAAACTCTCCGCCGGGGCAGAGCGTAGCCGAGGCGGCGCCGTCCGCGGCTACCCCAGCGTCAGCGGGACACACGACCAAGGATTTCTGTTGCTGACATCAGAAACCTTTGGTGATCGGAACAGGGAAATTCCACAGCGCCTTTACCTGCCGACGGAACCGCAGCCCCAAGATGCCTGGAGCGGGGGCAGCGCCCGCCGAGAGCGAGCCGGCCACCGCCCAGCGCGGGCGGACCCGCTTAGCAGGCAATGGCACCGCAGGGATCGATAGGCATCGCGGATCGGCTCCGCGGGGGTCGATGGGCTCCGCGGGGATCGGGACCAGCGGACCGGCTCCGCGGAGATCGATGAGCTCCGCGGGGATCGGGACCAGCGGACCGGCTCCGCGGAGATCACCGGCTCCGCGCGCCCAACCGTTCCCCACGCGCCCAACGGCCGCTCGCGTGCCCAACGGTCCGCCGACCGCCCAACGGCCGCTCCGGCGCTGCGGGGCCGTCGCCGCCCCCCGTGGCTGGCGCCGGTCCCAGCAGGGCGGGGCGAGGCGCGGCCCGCGCGCCGGAAGTGAGCGGCGGGGGGAGCCCGGAGCGGCGGCGGTGCTGGGGCGGTAGCGGCGTGTGGGGAGCGGCGTCTCCGCTGCTGGGCAGGGACGCGCCTCGGCCGCCGGGCGGAGGCGGTTCCGCGCTCGGCGGAAACAAGGAACGGGAAAGGAAGGGAGCGGCGAAAGGAACCGGTATCAGCGGCCACCATTAGTGGCGGCAGGAGGAGCAGCAGCCACCGTCGCCGAGGGGGTCTGCGGGCGGAGCAGACCCGACCCGGGTGCCGCCGCCGGCAACGCGCGGGAGCGAACCCAGCGCCTCGCCCCTCTGTTCTGTGGGGCGTCGCCGCTGCCCGCCGGGGCTCCCCCGGAGCCGGGGCGAGGTGAGTGGCGGAGCCGCCTTCGTGTCGCTCTTTTCTGGGGGGCGGCGGTGGCAGAGCCGGCGGGCGGCGTTTCCTGCCGCGTCTCCTCGGCCCCCGAGCCACCGCTGGAGCTGGGCGGGAGCACCGGAGCGAAGGGGTGCGGGAGGGGCGCGCATTTACCGGCCTGCGCTGGTGCCCTGCGCCCCTCCACGACCCAGGCACCATCGGGTGTTTTTTTCTAGAGAGGCTCTGGTGGCTGGTGGAGGTTTCTTGTATGCGTGTGCTCCCGGGTTTTCCCCGAATGAGGCATGCCTCGGAAGAGGCTGGGAAGTCAGGCGGGGATGCGCGAGGGATGTAGTGTGTGGCATCCAGACAATGTCAGCTTGGGTGAGTCTCCACCCTGTGCAGCCGCAGGCGGTCGGGTCCCCGGCGCAGGCATCGCCGAGGCGCGCGCTGCCACCCGCGGAACAAAACGTGCAAATAAATCCTCGTTCCTGATGCAAGAAGGAATGATGGGTTAAAAAACAAACACCAAACCTGAAAGCTGTTAGCTCTTTAGCCATATGACTTACTGAAGGCAGACTGGTTTCCGAAGAGCCTCCCAAGCAAGCTTGATGCCTGCGTTGGTTTTCATGAAACTGGGAGAGTGGTATATTATTTTTTCTGCATGGGGAACATCATTGATGGTGGGAGGGAAAGGAGGAGTGTCTGTATACACAGTTGTCACATGACCTTGTAAAATTCATATGGCTATACTTATTTTTCTCCTGCGCTAATGCTGGTTGTCTTAAGAAGCCGATGACTTACCTGTTCATTTTGGAAGATTTTATTTCTTTTGGATTTGTTATCTTGTGGGCCAGAAAACAATCACCTGCATGTTTGAACACTGTCTCTGTATTTTATAATTTTTACCAGTATTTTATATTTTTACTGGGCTATAGGTGTTTAGAAGGGGATGAGCAGCGATCTATGTAATACAATTTACTGGTGGGTTACAGGTACACTCCATTTGGTAAATGTAAACTATTTCATATGGCTAATACCTTTACATTACCGTTCATGGGATGGATGAATGTTTTGTGAGACTGTAGAATCACACCCACTCCCTTTTGAACGAATTGCCTCTTTTTGTCTGTTCCGCCTAGTGTCCTCCAGACATGGATACATTAGCTTGTTAAACACCATAGAGCAGAAGAATTAATTGATTAATTCTAGATGTTTATTGAAACAAAATGTCTAGAACAACAGATCTTCCAATTGTATTGTCTTTAATCAGCTGCTCTCTGCTGGGAGTTTGCTGTTAAAATAGAGGAATGGGAAAATTACTTGATAAATCATCCTGAAGAACAAAAGTATAGGTCATAATCTAGGGAATGCTTTCCACATCAGTCCTATAAAGATCTAGACATCCATATTTAATACACTGATATCATTCTTGTGTGGGTGCGGTGGATAGTGGAACACAGAAATGTTTTTCTATATCTAAGTTAGTATGTGATTTTTTGTATCACTGGATGATACACAAATTATGGTACATAAATCCATGTTACAGAAGCTTTTTGCTTTCATACAACAGAAAGGTAAGTGGCTCTAAGGAATTTATTTATTTATTGCCCTTGTACAGTTTTCATTTTCAGATAGCTATTTCCTTATAGTGGCTTCATTTTTATACTCAGATGATATGCAATGAAGCGTCCTTCTACCACTGCTTCTCTGACTCAGCATGTGGTGACAGTGGGAAAAGTATTAGTAAGAGATAAACCACAGTTAAGGAAAGCAATAGTGTACTGGCTGTTAATTTCTTGAAAGAATATAAAAAATAATGTGAAAGAGAACACTGACAGATTTTATATAAAATCTTCAATCTGCCTTCCTTATATAGTATCTTGAGACTACTGCCTTCAGGTTTGAATTTAAAGTAGTTTTTTTACAGTGGAGTAGTGTATTGACAAAAACTGTTTTCAACTTCCTGTTTGTTGGAGCCTGTTCCTTTCTTACTAGAGTAGGCCTGGGTACATAGAGCACCTGTTGGTTTAAAATATTGGGTGATACTGCTGCGATGCCCTTTGTAGGCAGTGGTTCACTGGGGCTGATTTTAAGAGGCTTTGTTTTTCAGAAGGATGTCTCAGAGTTCTGGCTGTCAGAATATATGGGTGTTGCCTTGTTTCCCCCAAAGCACTGATCTTCTTTAGCAGTTGCTTCTTTATTTGAATTTAGTCCTTTGTCTATTCCTTCAGCGTTAAGGTTTTCGATAGAATCAACTGGCTTTTCTAGCTAGAAATGGTTAATTCTTTGTGCATTAAATTATAGATCTTTATCCTGCGTTAGTCTCGTCTTTACTGGTCATACTTGCCTTCCTTCTTCGAATGTTTTTTAGCCACTGGAGGGTGAAGTAAAAACCTATCAAACTGGAACAGAGTTAAATCTGAGTGACTAAGCCAGTTAGGTAAATACTAGGAAGAATAGTATGGAAGATCTCAGCCATTAAGTAATTTATATCACCTTCTTAATGGAAGAAGAATCCAAATCACTTGTGTTACAAATGAAGCCAAAGGTTGCAAAATAATCACACTCTGCCTTTTCTGTTGTGTTAAACAATAGTTTTATTATGGAATTTTCAAGTAGAACTGAAATAATGTACTTCACAACTTCCCATTAACATTGTTCATACGGAGGATCCTGTGGATTAAATTTAGAACTTGTAACAAACACTTTCCAAAGCCAGAAATGTCCAATTTCTGGTTCTGGGCCCAACAATAAGCCATTTTGTCATGTTTCACGCTCTTTCTCTGCAATTGCTAGAAGAAAATATGTTGGTTTACAGCTGAATCAGGCAATGTCAGTTAAACAAGCCTTATAAAAAGGTGTGATCCAGATCTGTTTTATTGCTAAGGGTTAGTAATACATTGAAATGACAGCAGACTGCTGAGTAGTCAGGTTTAACCCGTTTCTATCTGGAGTGTTAATTTTGTTTCAAAAAACGTAAATTATGAAACAAAAGTTGACATACTGAGTAAGTCTTCTTAAGAATTCAAAAAATATCTTTGATAATTGGCAGTCACAGATTTTGAGTGAGTACATGCATGGAATGTTTTCTACCTTTAGGAATGTCTACAAGGTTAGGTAATGCCAGTAAAGAAACTTGCACTATAATTGCCCTTTATAGTTCTTCAGATTCGCAAGGGATTTAATTTTCTCTTGTTAATCTGCGTTATCATCACTTTAAAAAAGTGTCCATTGAAAATGGCGTATTAGTTTTTATGTTATTACTAGAAATTAATAATAACTAATCAATTAAACAAATGAGTCCCTATGAGAAAGAACTAAAATTCAATAATGACAAAGGTTGCTTATAGTCCTTCATATAGGAAAATTATATAAAGACTAAGAAAAGTATCTGCAGAATATTTTTATGCAACTTGATCCAGATATATTGACTGATATTTTCTGACATTTTAATGAATTAAAGTCACTTGTCTATTTTGTTCCAAGGAGGAGTTGCTATGTCCAGCTTTAGCAGAAGTTTTCTGTGTAAGATGTTAAATAGGTTGTTTGTTGAACGTGTTTTTTAAAATCCATCTGTTAGTGAAGAGCTTTTGAAATGTCTTGGTCTGTGAGCCGTCACTGTACTTGTATTGTACAGAGGAAGATGATGTACATGAGAATTTCAAACTTTCTTGACATTAAATATTAGGAAACTAATTTGTTGCCATCTTATATCATAATGAGTTAGTTGGATTTTAGGGGGGTGTGGGGGGAGGGAGGCCTGGGGTTGGGGAAGGAATTCCAGGGGTGATATAAAAATAGTCACAGAACATAATTTTTACCTGTTACTGAATTTCTAGTCTCAAAAATTCATCAAAGTAATTTAAATAAATGTTTTCAAAAAGGTGATTGAATCTTCATTGCCTCTGGTCTTTTCAAGACAGCAGTGTGTAAGGTGAAAGTTCTTATACAAAACTATTACAGGGAGTCTGGTGAGGGAGTTACTATCCACAGTAGTAAAACTGTTATATTTACTTAAGTAAATATTATAGTGTTCAAGAACTCAGGTTGCTGGTAAAAATGCACTGATCTTGCATAGTGTAAGTGGTAAACTGTTACAGATTGTTCTTCTGTGAAAATTACCTGGATTATCATCCCTTATTGCACTGTTAACATTGTGTTGTTCTAATTATTGTATTTGGCATCTGTTGAAATGGTCATGTACGGTGTGAGAGTCAAGTGTCAAGTGTTTAGAATGCCACGTTGTGTTCATATACAAACACCTTACTGTTTCCTACTGTTTATTACAACAGAATAGGTGAATTCTAGCAGATTAGGATTAGAAAGAAACAGGAGCAAGAAGTGACATCACTCTCCAGTTTTGTGGCTGCTAAGCTTTATTACTTGTGTCAGTATTGGATTTGCATGTAAAGAAGTCTTGGAGAAGTCAAGTATAGAACCTGATCATTTTTCTCAAATGAAGATCTGAAGTAGAAAAATATGCTGTCTAAAAAATACATATAGAAAGGGGCTGGAGGGAAGCTCACTGGCAGCCTTCATCCTCTCTGATAACTTTACCCTTCAGAAGGCTTTGGGAGCAGTTGTAGGGGGTCTGGCAGAAACTTTTGTTCATGTGATAGTGAGAGCTGAAGTCCACTGCCTGCTGCTGGCATAGGGTCCTTTGCTGCTGCTGGTACTGTGATTGTCTCATTGTCCTTCCCTTTTCCCAGATACTTAGCAATTTGCTGAGTTGGTAGGACCTGTGGTATTCCTGGTGTCTTTTTGTCCTAGTTAAAGTAAATTTAAAAAAAAAAGTGGAACTGTGCTTACAGTCAAGATGTGCAGTAAGGTACTTCTTGTAGTTACTTTAATTGTTGCCTTCTTGGCTCTTCCAGTAGGAACAGTTTGCTCCCCAAAGAAAAGCTCTAAGTAGAGCTTATTGCTTGAAACATGGGTAGATTTCATCTTGATGCAAATTCCTTTTCTGCCTTAAGAACAGCTATCTGTAGCACAGAAAAGGTAGTTTATTCTATGTCATCATGGTCGGTCTTAATGTTTGAACTTTGTTATAGACACCTGGTAAAATTGCTCCCCCAAACTAAAACTGTTGTTGAACTGGTAGTGTCTACCTCTGCTGTTGAACAGTTCTGTATCAGTGACTTGTGAAAAATTCTGCTGGTTCCTCGAGGAACAACCATCAGGGATTACTCTGTGCAAACTTACGTTTCATTTTCTGAAACCCAGTTGGTCATGGTAAAAGGAAAAATGTTTTCAGAAGTGTCCAAAAGACTTCATTTTGAACCTTACTTAAACTGTAATTGGCAGATTTGCATTATCTGCTTGTCAAATTGTATTTTAAAGGCTGTATCATTGATTAGTGTTAGAAGTGCAAATAATGAGTATGTATCAAGCATTGATGATAAAATCGTCCCATCTCAAATGGTTAAATTCTTACTCTGATATCACCTTTACAGTTAAATCCTTTCAATGTATGTAATTAAATTGCCTGCTAAGTGCAACAGTAAATATTGAGTAAGTTACTGCATGATGTGAAAAATGCGAACTTTGCAACATAGAATTCGTAATGTGGCTTTTTTTTGTGTATGTAGAATTTTATTATTCCTGCAATTTAGACATTATGCTAAGACAGTTTTGCCTAACTATTGTTTCAATCAGTGATAAAAAAGTCTAGTGCTTTTTTGATGTCTGTGGATGTCTTTTAAATAGTTCTTTTAAATGTCTTTCAAATATTTTGTCTAAAATGCTGATTTGATTTGTTTAATCTCTGGGAAAGTATATTGAAACTATGTTTGACAGATTTTTCCCTCTGTCAGAGGTCCTGTAGATTTGGAGAGGTATCTTTATGTTTAACTATGAAGTTGCTGAATTGATCCTTGTGGTCCACCAGTATTGAAAAGATGTGATGTTACCACTGACTTGGAATTGCTGTAGAAGATAGCATTAGCAAAACAAATGTGCAGGTTCTTTGAAAGAAGTAAAGATCCCCATGTGTTGTTCATATATTTGTTCTGGTCATTAATCTCTGTACAGATGCATTTGCTAAACCTGGAATTGTCCCTCTTTGCATCTCTGACAGTGCTGACCCAGTCTCAAGAACTGTATGTTTTCAGTATGTTTTCCTTCCTTGTAGGTCCCTTAAAGAGATAGTATTAGTAAGAGCAGAAGACAAGCAGTGGAGCATAGAGAACTTTTTTCTCCCTTACACTTTCCTTGACAGAATTATCCTTAGGTAGCTTTAGAGATCACTAAACTGTTGTGCATTAAAAATACTCACAAAAAACCCAGAGATGGGCAATATTAAATCCATAAATTCTGTGATCTGGTTAACAGCATAATCCACAGCATGCCAAAATGATAAAATTGAAGAAGTGATGTGTTGGGAGCTGCTGAAAGAGGAGAAGCTACATCCTTCTATCCATCTTCCTAGACCTTGATTATATATTGTTTTGCAGAATTCAAGGTTCTTTTACTTCTGGGATGTAAAAGCATTTTAAAAAATAAGGATGAGCTCCTTTCCAGGTTGCTCATTGCATCTTACAAGTATGAAAAGGCATCTGTCCAGGCTTTCAGAATTTGTTGTAGGAAATAATTTGCCCCATTATTTTATAATTTCATCTTCATATCTAGATGACTAATGTTATCTATACTTATTTAGACAAGCTGCTTTACAAAACTGGGATGGGTTCTAGCTCAGTATTGAAGTTTGGTAAGTTTTCAGCATGCTTTCAAACATCTTAGGAAGAAGACTGATTTTTGGAGCCTAATGATGATCTTCCAGAGGTGAAATTGGCATGGGAAGCTTACTAGTTTGCAGAAATACTCTGCTTGCATACTAATTGCCTTAATTTTAATCCCATGGGATTTTTTTTTCCTACTTTTATCTGAGCTCATTGCTTGTTACTCTTTTATAATTCATAACAAGAAGTATTGAATTAGGTAAGAAGAGAAGTGCTCTAACAAATGTGAAGCCATTTCATTATGAGTATGACAGTGTTCCCTCAGGTTTTCTCATGTTGTTGCCAGAGAGTACATGAAGATAAGATCTGAAGTTCTTAAATTGTGTTAACTCTGAGACTCGGTGTCTACAAGAACAAGACACCCTGTGTAAAATAAATGCAATATCTCCTCTAGATTCCTGCAGAAGCAAGGAGAGTGTTCACATCCCAGAGAGATTTCTCACAGTTGTTCTGTGGAAGGTACAATACTTATGGATTGTGTCTGGACTGGAAACCTCAGTCTTTGGTATTGCACTGTTGACTGTTCCTCAGCAGTTTCTCACTCATGTAGGGTTGTTCTTGATTTCATCCTGACTTGCCTGGTTCATGCCTGTATAGTGATGAGGCATCCTGCATAGGATATTTGATTCTATGCCAGAAGCCAAGCATTCCAAGCTGTCGTTATTTATAGAATCATGGAATCATTTAGGTTGGAAAAGACCTTTAAGATCGAGTCCAACCATTAACTTAGAACTGCCAAGTCCACCACTAAACCATGCATGAGTTGATTTTGTATATGTATTGGTCACTGGAAACTAGATGTAGGAAAAACATGCACAAAATCCCCAAACATGCTAAACACCTACTTATCCTTACCTTACTAATTTTGCTTTTTGCTTCACTCTTTGCTAGAAGGATCACTGTAAACTTGTTTCACCGCTTAAAATTGAGTTAATCATTGTTAGAATTTGTTTTAATACACCAATGCAAGTTTGGACTTTCAAGTTGTCAGTAATCATTCTTCTTCACAAGTGACTAAAGGCTTAGCACAAATGTGGTTTATAGTGCATTTTAAGAAAACTCCCCATCATGAAAAATCTCATTAGGTTATTCGAAGCCTTTAAATAAAAATGCCATACAAATCTCAGTTCTCAAAGGAAGTTGTCACTTAAATCTTTAATGCATGACTCAAGAGCATGACCCTTTACTTGAACGTGTGGGTCTGATTGGCTTTGACAGAAACATGGGTGGTTGCACACTGTTCCTGGAAAAGCGTTCTGCAAGTTGTGTGTATCAGTGCACATTTCAGGTACTCTGGAATTTAGTCAACAGTAGTTGTGTCTTCTGATGGATAGTTCTTCTATCTATTAAATGGGTGCATTTTATTTAGGGGTGGAGGAGGGAAGTCAATAGTTTTCAGTTCACTAGTAACCTTACAAAGCAAGTGGCTGAAACTGTATTCCATCTCTGAGCATGTCACAGGTCAGGAGAACAGTTCTACTGAAGCTGGGTAAGAGACGATCACTTTTTCTTTCGCCTCTACTTCGTTGTGTCTATTAATAAGTAACTTAGTGATGTGATCAGTTTTGTGGAACTGAAAGGCTATTTGTCAGATTGATGGGAGTGCCACAAATAAATTCCTGCCTAGGATGGAAATAATTATTTTCATGAAGAAATGTCCAGTAGTTCTAGATTAGAGACCTCTGAGATACTTTCTAAGAAGCACAGCAAAAGTGAGAAGTCTCATTTTCAGCAATTACATCAAAGGAGAAGGGTCCCTGTAGGAATTGATTTATGTCTCAGGAAAACGGGATGGGAACTGATCTAGTTTGCAGACTTAGGATTTATTATTTGTTTGTATCACAAGCAATAAACAAGAAATACAAAAGAACAACAAAATCTATGCAAAGCT
>WAAE01019304.1:1173-64430 GCA_013400495.1 Nicator chloris
TCTTCATCTGCATTTGTGTTTTTTGACCTCAAGGACAAGCTTGCATGTCACAGAGTTCTTTTCCTTCTGTAAAATATCATAAAAGCTTTCCTTTTAACTGAGAGTATTAGCTAGGTGGAATATGTCTTCCTGGTGCCAGAAAAATAGGTTTGTCTCCAGTTTTGATTTTTCCCCACTCTATCTAAAGCACTTGTCAAAGAGGAATAAGACAAATACACTACAAATTTTGTTTTCCTGTGATTTATAGTTGAAGTTACAAAACAAGGAAAGTATCTCTCTAGTATCTTTAAAAAATTGATGCCACAGTCAGGCTGTGTTTGCTGCTATTTCTGGGTAGCAATATGTTAAGCTTGGAAGTTAATTGCATTCAATGTATACCATGGATCCACAATCCCATGAGGTACTTTGTCTGGATGAAATCCAACTGTGAGTGGCTGAGGTGTTTAAAACAGGTGTCCCTCCATTGGTCAGAGAACAAGTTAGCATTTATCTGCTATACTGAATGGATAAAATTTCTGCTCTGATTTATCAGTCACCTCTGTGGAAGTTCTATGTCATGGAGGTTTTTGAGCTCACTTGAACATATGCAGGCAATATTTCGTTCCAAAGGGATTAAGTTTGTGTAATTTACTTTCCATGTCTCTGCACCTTATCCTCCTCCTTTTCTTTCTTCCTGTTCATCCAAATAGCTTTTGAACAAATAACAACCGTGTCAAACAGCTTTCTTGGAGGTCAGCTGAGTGAGAATGCAGGTGAGGTAGACACTCAGTGCCCCTACTTGTAAAGAAGGATGCGAAAAAAGCTTAGATTTTTACTGGTAGTTAGTTTGAGAAGAGCCTTAGAAATGTCTTTACCACAAGGAAATATGCAGCTAGAGTTGATGGTCAGCTGAGATACAAATCCGGGAGAAAAAACACCTCGTTAGTTCTTGAACTCCTTGTTCAATATAAGGAGCAGTAATTCTGTCTTCTGGAATAATTAGCCTAATTCATGACTGCTTTTTCCTTATTTCTCAAATAAACACTCTTAGAATAGTTTCTGAATCCTCAAGGTAATTAATTTCTGATTTACATTGCATATTTTGGTTGCATAGCCAAGTCATGCAGAAAGCAGTATTGCGGTCATTTTGTGAGATCTGTCACCTAATTATATATATTTAAAATTACATACTGCAGTGAATTTTAGAAAAAGCAGTACCCTTTATATGTGCAAGCTAGAATCAGTCTTAATCTTCCCTCTCCACAGTCCTAATTCATTTGTGAATTGCATTCTATTGGATTTGTATTGGATGAGTGAAGCAATGAAGTACCACCAAGAGACTCTGAGTCCTGAGGTTCCTTTCCAACCTAAAGGCTGTTAGATATTTCTCTTTCTGCATGACTGTGAGTATGCATGCACACACATGCACGTGCAAGTATGTATATAAATGCACACCTTTTCTGGCAGTGTTTCTTCCTGGCCCTAATTGGTGCTTTTTAAATGTCTTAATAACTCTGTCTTTATTGCTGCTGTGTGTCTTTCACATTGTTTATGGTCTATTAGGTGTGCACATTTTGCTTTACTGCTTTAATCACTATTTTATTCATTCTGTAGTTATGTGAGTACTTTTCTTTCTTCATTACAAGACCTTCAAATAAACATTTCCGTCTGGTACTACTTTCTGTTCTTAATTTTCTCTTATCTTAACATAAGCTATTTCAAGAAACCAACTGAACTGGCAAAATGATAGGCAAGCTTACAATATCTCTTATTTAGGGATCAACAGATCTTGCATTAGAAGTGTGTGCTGTTATCTTTGATCTGCAGGTTGGAAAGCAGGACTACAGAAGCAATTTGTCCACAGTCTGCCAGGATGCTACTGGTATAGTTGGGAATGATCCTCCAATTCCCAATATTCAGCAAATGCTCTTTCAGTAACAGCATCTCTGGTCTCACTCAGCTTGTAGCAGCTCAGCCAGTGAGAACTGAAAGTGTGTTTATCAAATTTGCAGCTCAAAAAAGAACACTCATAATATAAAGATAGATTTAAGCCATTATCTTTATCTCAGAGTTACAAATTGTGCTTTCCTTAACTGTTTCATCTAAAATACCATTTAGTCTTAAAACTAAGCTCTGGGACTTTTCATTTAGCTTTATTATCTTTTCTGCTTAAAAAAAGTTAAAGTAGCTCATTTGGTTATATGGGCTGAAGATATAAAAAATGAGTTTTATTGAAACCTACATGCCTTTTAGTGGTTTAATGTTAGTGTGTTTAAATTGATAAAAGCACCAGTGTCAATATGAAAAAGGGAAAATATCCAAACCAACTAAAAACCCTTGGCAATAAAGGGATACTCTACTAACATTTCCATTTTAAAATTACGCTTCAGAGGTTCAATCCCTCAGCAGTCTAGGGTATTAACTTTCAAGTGAATGCAAGCATTCTTCCCTTTGTAGTTTTAAAAGTCAAATCAGTCCACTTTCTTTTATGTTGAGCAAGGCTACACAAGTTAGTGAAGTCCTGTGTTTATAAATTGCCATAGAGAAGACAGTGATGTTCATATATCACCTTCAGCTGTGTAGTGCTCAAACCTCTTGCTAAGCCCTCTCTGGTTTGTCTTTATATGAGAAAAAAAGGCCCTGAAGGAAAACCCAAAGTACCCTAAAACAAAAATCAGAAGATACTTTAAAAGAGAGCAGTTTTTTACATAAAGATGAGTCCCACAGAGAAAGGGTATAATTGTTGCAAATACTGGGCTCTATTTGGCTTTGTGTGGTCTTGTCTATCAGTTGAGGTTATTCCTGATGATGTGACTTTTTTTAGCAATAAATAGATTGTTTCATTTCCTGACTAAATCATAATTTTGCTGCTCATGTTGGTAATTTCAAGACGGAAGGTCGCTGTTGTATTAGGGGTGGCTAAATGAGCAACACAGACTCCAGTCTTCTCAGATGGCATATAGTAAAGTTTATTAGAAAACACACCTTTTTATAGACTGTTTGGATACAGGTGGACAGGATTGGTCCTTTAATTAATACCCCTCACCATCATTGGCTAATTAGAAACGACACCCCTTTGAAAACATCTTGCAAATCAACAACACGTACAAACAACAGGTGCAAAGATTGTTTTGAATTCTTTCACTGAGCTTTCTCACAGCTCCTCAGACAAATGCCTGGGAAGTTATTTAACTTTCTCTCTCACAGGCCTTGCTGCTGTAAAATTTCTCTCTGACCAAGCTGTCAGCATCCACAACAGATTACTTGTTTTCATTTCTGAAGACTTTTGGGTATCCAGAATAGTAGTGGGAATGGCTCTTAAAGCAAAGCCTAGGAGTGAGGATAGTCTGTTACCAGGATTTGAGAACAGGGAAGTTTCTGAATACCAAAATGAGGGGGAGAGGCAGGCTGGAAAATCCCAAAGCTACATGGAGCTGAAATGTGAAGCTTTTATAAGAATCACAGAATGGTTTGGGTTAGAAGAGACCTTAAGGATCATTTAGTTCCAGCCCACAGCCAAAGCCAGGGACACCTTCAGCTAGACCAGACTGCTCAGGGCCCCATCCAGCCTGGCCTGGAACACTTCAAAGGATGGGACATCCATAACTTCTCCCTGGAACCAGTTCCAGTGCCTCACCACTGGACCTGAAGGACATAAGGACCATAAGGACACTGAAGCTCTTTTATTTATCGCCAAATCCTACGTAGAAGGAAGGACTGAGAATAAACCTGTTCAGTTTTGGTGGCAGTACTGAGTTTTTCTTCTTAATGCTTCACAGAAGGAGAATAAAAATGCAAATGAGATATATTTTAGGGGAAGTTAAATATGTGTAATGAAAAGGTTCTTATTCTGTCAAGTGCTGCATCAAAAGATTTTTCATGAGTTATTAATAGTAATCTTCATAAACCTTTCCTGTCCAAAAGAAACAAATGGATCTAAAGTGTTTCCTGTTAATTCCCACTTCTAAAATGTAGAATTTCATAATACTTTTCAACAGGAGTAAATCCCTCCTGTAGGGTGTTCAGACATATCCTTGAAGACTATTTTAACTCTTAAGGTCCAAGTCTACCTTCAGGGAATGCAGTATCTAATCCATCTTTCCTACTGCTGAATTACTTTAATGCTTCCCATTGTAAGAGTATGGCAAAATGCAGTTCTTATAATACAGGATATCAGAACTTGCCAGTTCCCAAAGAGAAACCCTAATATCATGTGTCTTCCTGTTCTGCTGGAGCTGTGAGCATCAAGACACAAAGAGTATCTTTGCCTTCAAATAATTTTATGCAATATGGGTGTCTGCAAGGACACGGTGCATTGCAGACCAAGAAATGTTCTTACGTAATCCTTGTATGCTCTACTGGGGCTTGTATTGGACCTATGACAATCATTTTTTTTAAGACACAAACAGAGCAGGGATTCTGCAGAAAGGATTGATTTCAGTTTGTTTGTTTAAAAAAGTTAAATCCTCTATCAAGCTTTGGGGAGAGGAAGAACAAGGGGAAAAATACTGTTCATTTAGGCAGTTCAGGGGATTCGAGAGATCAAGGATATGCTCATTAACAGGACTGCAGAAGCTAATTAGGAAGCCAGCAAGTGTTCACTCAACTTAGTCAAAGGCTAAATATAGTTGAAAGAGAAAGTGTGAGATTACTACAGGTGATGTACTGTTCCCTTTTCAACCACCAATTTTGCTCTGTTTGTAACTTTCTCATAGGAGATGTGATTCTCCTCCCCCTTTCAGCCCCTTCTGCTTTGCAGGAGCACAGCTTCCCTGAGAGCAGCTATTGCTGATGTAACTGCCCCCATGCTGGGAAAGTGGCCGGGCTACAAGGACATATCATTATCCTCAAAAGACTGTCATACTTCCATTGACACAGACTTGGGCGTGGATACTGCAGTGGGAGATCCTGAACAGACAAATCTTTTGACACCAGGAATTTTTTTGCAGTTCAAGGACTGAGAGCTCAGTTTTTAGCCTGAGATTTTCATTAATAACTTGGGTTTGTTCTTCTTTTTTTTCTTTTTTTTTTTGCTCGACACATGAATACTGGGGTGTTATAAAATCTCCCATAAGTTACAACTGTTTTTATTAGATTCTGTTTAGTTAATGGGATGTAAGTTTATTGTTAAGCATATTAAGAAATTTGAGCTAGTATGATAAATTTTAACTGCAGATTATCATAGAGCATTTTTTACATCTCAAATATGGTTTCTTCTTATTAAAGTGAGATGCCTGTCAAGAATGACAGATTTTTTGGCTGTTGTAGAGATAGTGTCATAAAAACTTCTGGCAGTTTTCTACATTCCTGAGTGTAAGAAACACTGGCTTTAGAGAGCACACTTCCATAACTTCGTGAGCTGCGGTGATCTGGTCCTTAAAGCAGAGAGGGAATCAGTCAATAAATTAACTTCTCCTGTGGCTTCTTTTTTATCCTATTCAAATAAACTTATCTAACCTAAGTAGTGTATATAAGAATGCTTCCTTTCTGGTTTTGGCTTGTTTAGGGGTTTTTTGCCATGACATATTCCCTCTTTTTGTAATATTGTATGGCCTTTGAATAGCCAAGAGAAACAGTAAAATTGTTATATTGGTAAAAGCTTTTGAAGTGGTGGTGGGTCTTCCTCTTTTTTTCTTCTCCTTACCTAGAAAAGAGTATTGTGGCAGAGGGGAGAGGAGGGTGTTAAGACCATTGGAAAGTAAAAGTGTGTGGCTGGTGCTACACAGAAATGTTTTAGCCTGTAGTCTTGAGGCCTCGTTTTCTGCAATCCCTTGGCTTTTCCTGACCTTTAACTCTGCACCTCTTTGCTGATACCAGTGTTGTTCAGGAAGGGGCAGAGGGGTGTAGACTAATTTAATGTTTAACATATATTGAGAAAAGAGGCAGCCTGGTAAAATATGAAAGGCCTCTACAGTATTCCCACAGTAAAAAAAGGCAGTAGCACAAGCTCAGCAAAAGTAGGGACTGAAGGGTCTTCATAGCAGAGCTGCCCTGGCAACCAGGCTTTGCTAGTTCTGGTGCTCATGCTATTCCTTATTAAATCACCTACCTTCTACTTTGCCACTGACAGGCGATGGTCTCTTCAACTTGCCTAAAGAACCCATTGTGTTTCCCTTTTAAACAACTGAACAACTAAGTACTGAACAATTAAAGCTCAGTATTTTCTGCAAATTAAATGTGAACGTAAAATGTTTACAGCTTCACAAGCGCCTCCAGTTTAAGAAATCATGCTTCATTTCTTTTTAAGTGTGTGGCCAAATTTATACGGTCTAGAGGACAGTGTAGAAAAATAAAATACATTCTGTAATTACTCAGGCTGTGTTTAACTTATCTGCTATAAACACTGAACCTGTGCTGAAAAGGCAAATTGACATCCGGATCGTAACTACCTTCAGTATAAAAATATGTCCAGCTTCTTTGAAACAAATGTATAAATTCAAGACTTCTTTCTGCAAGTCTGCACGCCCTTAGGAAAAAAAAGTCATTGTGTACTGCCCAGGTATTCAGTGAAATTACTCAAAAGAGGAACCATTCACAGAATAAGGCCTAAGAGACATAGAAAAAATTTTCCATCTTTAGTTTCAGGTGTTATATATGTCCCTGGAGTATAATAGGACAGGCTATTATCCCCTTGTTCATCATGAAGATTAATGTTCAGACCAGCTGAAAATATTACTGCTCTGTTGGGACCTATTGGGAGATCTCCAGACCTGTGTGAACCCGAGTTGAAGCATTTTAAATAGCAGAGCTAACGCCTCACCCTAGCTGGGCACAAGTGCCTCAGGCTGTGATGTCCTCTGCAATGCTGCTGCTTGAGAGTGAAAGTCCTCCAAAGCTCTGCCTCACTTGTGACGTCTTTTATACAGACTTCACTGCTAAATGTTACAATGGGAAAGTGCCTCAGTTGTTATTCTTAACTCAGATGAAACAAAAAAAATAAAAGTGTGTGTGTGCGTGTATGTATATATATATAAAGGAAATTGAGATTCTTTAAGTTTCTGTATTTTGTATGGAATGTTTCCCCTTAAAAATCTATGATTCTTTCCTTAAAATTTGACACCTAAACTCAATATGACAAAATTGAAAACAAAACTAGGCAGAAAGTCAGTTTTAAAGAAAAAACACACCTGCTCTAGGAAGTCACAGGAGAAGGTCTCAGCTCTCAATAGTGTTGAAGTCAGCGTTCCCTGTTCATAGGGATGTGGGTGCCTTTGGGCAGCTGGCAGTGTTTCATATGGACACCCGTGGCTGCAGAAATTCTACCCCCTTGCCTCACAGTATCACCGGTTTGTTTGGCTTCCTTTGTGGGCTTTCCACGGGTCCTGGACCAGCATCTGAACAGGAGCTGAAACAGAGCCACATGAAGTTGTGGTGGGAAAAGAAATACACATCTTCTCTTCATCTCAACCTTCTAGAGAAACAGGCATAATGAGCTGTTGGGTCTGTGTGCCCAGGTGCTGGTGGAGTGCATGGATGTCCATGAGGAGAGGCACAGCTGAGCCCCTCAGTCCAGGCCGGAGGGGTGAGGGGAAAAGGGGGACAGAACTGCTGTGTCAGCCCCGAGGGGAGAGCAGGAGGGGCTTCAGCCTCCAGATTCCCCTGGAGAACCCTGGGCAGAGCAGGTGGATCTCTCCAGAGGGAGCTGCAGCCTGAGCAGAGGAGCCCCTGTTGGAGCAGGTGTCCACTCATGGAACACCATGGTGGAGCAAATACCCGTAGTGCAGGCAGTGGAGGGCCCTGTGCCAGAGCAGGTGGATGTGCCCTGAAGGAAGCTGCAGGCTGTGAAGACAAGCCCACACAGGAGCAGGCTCCTGGCAGGAGCCGCAGCACGTGAGGGACCCACAGCAGAGGAGTGTTCCTGGAGGGCTGGATTCTGTGCAGAGAACCCCAAACTGTAGCAGAACATGATAAGGAAGGAGCAGCAAAGAGGAGCTGGTATTAATTGACCACATTCTCCTGTTTTCCTGTGCCGCTCAGGGGAATGGTGAGATAGAGGAGTGAGGAATGAAGGCGTAAAGTTGGGCCTGTAAAAAAGATGGGTGATGGAAAGGTGGGTTTAGTTTTATGGTTTTTTCCTCTCTAACTTGATTTTTAATTGGCAGTAAATTAAATTAATTTTCCCCAAGTCAAGTCTGTTTTGCCTGTGATGGTAACTGTTCCCTGTCCTTATCCTGACCCATGAGCTTTCTCGTCTCATTTTCTCCCCTTGTCCTGTTGAGGAGAGGGAGTGAGAGGGGCTGGGTGAATGTCTGGCAGCCAGCTGAGATTAACCCACCACAGAACTGTAAGGGAAATCAAAGGGAAGTTGTCAGGGCTCATGCAGATGTGCAAAGGTACACATGCTCTCACTGCTACAGGACATGCATCATGTTTGTGGGCCAGCAAGCAGGACTTACAGTGTCTGATCCATCAGGTCCTGAGCAGCCAGGGACCTTCCTGTACAAGACTGTGCCAAGCAGGCTGCAGCAGGAGCCACAGTCCTCTGTGGCTCCCTGGTTTAGACCATGGTCTGTATCCATTGGGGGAAGAATAGAGGGTTTGAAGAGAGACTCTTTGCAACCAAGAGCCTCTTCCCTGTGCAGTGTCCTTCCAACCTGCTGGCACTGCAGGACTGGGTTAACCTCCAGCACAGGCTGCAGGCTGGCTCTTGTTGAGGGATGTGGGATCTGCACAGGATGAAGCATCAGTGCAGGGGGATGGGGGCCCTGCTAGCTGAGGAGCAGTGGGCTGTACTTGCATTGCCCTGCTGATCTGGTGACAACATGGAAATGTGTTGGAGGGAGAGGGAGGAAGGCAACTACAGTAAAGATTGACAGCCGGAATTAAGAGAAATGCAGGATACAAAGCTCACTTTGAACAGATTCTCTTGAAGAAGATTTTTTTCCTTCCTTGAATTGTTCGTTGATGAGAGTTTGTAGTTAGTTTGTGTTTTCTTATTTTAACTCCTGGAGGCACTATTCAGAATGATTAAAACCACAGCATATGCCAAACACAGCTTTTGGCACTGGATGCAAGTGGCTGTTAGATCATTGAAGATATTTGCTAGACCATTTTAGTATAATCTTCCAAGGGCCTTTAGTATTGCTCCTAATACAAATCCAGGCTTTCCTTTCTTAGAGATAGGACAGTTTAGTTATTGGTTTCGCACTTCCATAGTGGTGATACCACAGTGCACGCTATGTAGTTCAGTAGTTCAGTTATGGGAAGAGAAAGGCTAGCTTGTGAATGTTTTTTCATATTGTTTTAAAAGATGAGAAGATTTTATGATTTTTCCGGAGCCAAGTGATTGATAGAATCCTTATTCATTCACAAAATAAATGTGTCTGGATCAAAACCAGCACACATTTTCCTCCAAAGCATCAGTAAACAGATTGCTTGAAGAGTTCTAGTGCTTTTACCTACTCAGAACAGCATGGTAACAGTCAGGAGCAGAGACAAAGCTTTCACACAGAAAATCTTAGGTGATAAGGAATTCCAGTGACCCTGATCTCACACACAGAAAGAATTGTAGAGCTTTGCTCCAGCTGAGCAGCAGTAGCAGAGCAGGAGTTGTTGGTGTCCCCTCTCTACCTCATGCACAGTGAGCTTTGCGTGACCAAGGCATGCACAAATATTCAGCAGAAAAACAGGAAGTCAAATTCAGACTGCTTGGGATCCAGCAGTTCACAAGGATTTTGTTGATTAGGTGTCTTTAAGTAATAAAGAATTAAGTCAATGGTTATGAAGTTTATGTTCCACAACTAATGCTAGATTATGTGATATACGCTCTCAGATATTCCATTACCTGCAAGAGAGGGCAAAGCCAAAGCTTCATTTTTTGAGATGAAATAGTTATTCAACCAGAGATGTAAACCCAAGTCAGTAGTAAAACCAAGCTTAAAATGTTTCCAGCAACTCATTTCTGGATTTTGAGATCTTTCTCATTTCCATTTTACCATCATACATGTTCCCTGCTTAAACAGACACATGCAATCTGTTTGCATACTTACTGACATTACCAGAGAGAATTAACCGCTTATTTGAAATAAAAAGCATTACCAATAGAGAAAGCACTTGGATGAAACTGTAATAAAGTGAAGATAAAGAGCAAGAAATGCTTTGTGAGGGAGCTGGAACAATATAATATATAGATTAGTGGAGTCAGTGAGGTGAGGATGAAGCTGATTGAAGGTATCATCTCAGGTACACAGACAGGATGGCAGCCTTTGACTGAGAGCTCTTGTTCACAAGAAGCATCAGATGGCTGAAGCAACAAGAAAATTGTAGCTAAAGTAAAGAGGATTCCACCTGAGCAAAGTTCAAAGGCTGCTGTGTGGTTCAGCATCTCATTTCTACAGAAATGAATGTCATACCTTTTATGTAAAACACTGAGCTAGGGAGCTGGTATAATCAACTCAAGTGGACAGCATCTTGCTGCATATTTAACATTGGATTGTGAGATTTTAGTAGTCCATTAAATTTACATTGCAATTTTGAGGATGATATAAAAAGATTACTTATCCGGCCAGCACTATAGCTCTGACACAGCTATGGGCAAATGAGTTAAAATCTACTCTGCTGCATTTGTTATCAAGGGCATTGCTTGGTGTGCTTTAAAGTCTTTGGTACTGAAGCTGATGAAAAGACCAGAAAATAATTTAACCACATCTTGAGCTGACAAATTGCCTTATGAAGAAGAAAATGCTTTTCTTGTAAACTGGCCAAAACTGATGAATTGATAAACCAATAAAGCAATAATAAATGTACCATTCACACTACTACTTAATTGTTCATTTTTCAACATGAGATACTTACATATATATGTGTGTATATATATATTTCAGCATGTAATAAACTTCCAACATACTATGCATATTACTACAATAATTTTGTTGTCTATGTCATATTCCTTTAAAAATTAAATTAAAGGAATAATCTTTGGAATTCTAGAAAATTAAGAAAGGCTGTGGAAGATGAAAGGATTTCAGTGAAGTGAGAAGGTAAAAACCCACTATGTTCCAATCAGATATCTAACCTGTTATTGGCATACTTACATCGTGGATATTAGCAATGGATGGTCTCCATGATGTCAGAGGAGGGGGAGGTTTACTCATGTTACAACATCTTGATTACTCTTGCCTTCCTTTCTTCCTTCAGGGGAGGTCTTTGCACTTCGTTCAGTGCTTCTGGTTGTTGTCAGTAAATTTGTTTCTTTTCATCTACCCACGTCCCTGAGACTTAGGCATTTTCGTTTGCAAGTTGTCTGGCTAAAAGTGAACTCATGGGGAAGAAAGTCCTTTGAGTTGTCTGTCCTCTCCTTGGGGAGAGGATTTCTTATCAGAGATAATGAGCTTGGTTTTGAAAACAGTGGGCATCATTTGCTGTCAGTTTGAGTATTGGATTTCACTCTTATCTGTCATGGTGATGCTGACATTGCAAAGCTAGGTATTGCACTCCTTCCACCCACTCCAGGCAATTCCCAGCTTCCAATGTCCTTAAATGCATGTTCCTCAGTCATAAAGTGAAAATCTTCTTTGTATTTACCCATTTATACTAGAAAGAGAAGTGTCAGCTGGGCCAGCTTTCATAGTGTTTAGCAAGGCTGTGAAGAGTTTACAGCAGGTTGTCCATTTCAATAGTCTCTGTGAGAGCAGAAGCAGGAACCTGAGCAACTTCATTCTGATGTGGTGAGAGCCTCAGCTCCCCTTGGTTACTGCGCGCTCTAAATTACAGTTTGCAGGAGCAGGAAAAAATACATCCCTGAATTGCCAGCACAAAGTCTTGCTGTATGCTTTCCTTTTCCTTTTAACTGCCCTGCTCTTTGATAGTGACTTCTAAAACTTTCTCAAGACATACTAACTTATGGGTGTAACTTTTCAAGATGACTGGATCCTACCCTTAGATCTTCAACTATTTCTAAGTTAAGCTTGATAGCCTTTAAAGACACTGTGCATTTAATTCAGATTATAGATAGTCCAAGAGAATGTGCCTGCAATAATCTAAGTTGCTCTCTGCAGTTATTTATGATTTTATGTTCTTTTTTTTCAGGACATGAATGACACAGTGTGAAAACAAATTGTGTAAGGGGACTGGGACTTAAATGGGACATTTAAGTGAAGCATAGACATTTCAATTGAAGTACAGAGTGTTAGTCAAATGTTGCCTGCTGGGCTCATTAGCAGTAACAGGATTAATTCTGTGGCATGTGGTATGCAGGAAATCATAGTGCCTTTCCTCTCTGTAGCATGGAAATATCTAAATGTACCAGTCCTTGGGTATTCAGTTTGTCTTAGGTTCTGGAATGATGAAGAGTTGTGTACATGCTTTCATGGCAAATCCATTTTCTTAATTTCTTGTCAGAGTAACAGGAGCAGTGATTGCAGGGAAGGAACTGATTGTTTTGATAGTTTGTGATTTTTGTGTTGTGTTTTGGGGCTTTTTTTTTTTTTAACAGAGGTGATAGCTTTAGGACGAAAAGGTTCATGAGGTTTTGGTTGCACTTAGCCTCTCTGTGCTTTTTGGGTTTTTTAATAAACAAAGTGTGAATGCCTACACCTTCAAATAAAGGCTCTAAATGTCTACAATGTCTGGATGCCTGTCACATCTGCCAAGATTATCCAGTGAAAGGTGGTACTGTAAACTGTCATAGAAGTGCAGAATTTTAACTTTTCTCTCTGTCTGTTCGTCTCATACTCCAGCTGTGTTTGTTTGCATACCTGTCACATACTTGTGGTTTTCGTTTTCACAATCCATGCAAACTCTAAATAATAGATACATTCCCTTTTCAGATATCTTTATTAACCTTCTTCCAACACATCTCAACCCCATACCTCTGGTTTATGAATGCCTTTTCAACATGTCTACTCCATGCTATATTGGTTTTATTTTCTTCCTTTTTGGTAACCAATCCACAAGACTGCACTGTTACAAGTGAATAAGGAGTGGGACTTAGGGCAGGATTCTGTATTACTTGAAAATATAAGAACTCTTTCTTCTGCTACATCTTTCTTCAACTTGCAGTGTTCTGGCAGTCTCTGCCACAGAACTCTGCAGTTCTGTGCACTTCAATCACTTGAGCTGGGTACTGTACTTCATGGGAAACACGTGTGATAACAACAAAGAAGGGTTTACAAGGGAAAGAAGATACATTTAGAATGTTACTGCATCATTTCAATTCCAAGTCAAAGGAACTCTGTATTTCCTTCATTCTTACCTTTTATATTGTTACCAATCATCAAAGCCAAAACAAACAAGTTTGTGCATGGTGAGATATATATAGACCAAGAAAGTATACAGTAGTTGCTTGGTTTCTTGAAGACTAATGTAGGCTAATATTTGAGCTTCAGTCCCATTGCTTAGAAGAAAAACAACATACATGTGGATCCTGATCCTTTGTCAAGCTGCTTTAAGTTCAGTGTGGTTCCAGGTTAGTATTGCTGATTTTTGCCATGGCCTCTCTTGGGGAAGGAGGGCAGCATTGTAGTGCTGGTTGTCTGGTAGGGAACTGATGGGTGTTGGTGGGTCTTATTAGTGGCATTATTTTCAGAGAATTGATCCACCCTTTTGACTCACAGTCATCACCAGTCAAACAAAAGCAGTTTGTTTCTAAAGTGGAATCAATAAAAGGGAAAATATATTATAGTATTATGACTTAGCTGGGAACACATGCTTTTTACCTTTTGCTATTTTATCTTCTGTTTAAGGGTAGGTTTTTTTACCATTCATATTCTCTGGGTTGTACATTTGGTCTGTGTGATCTGTAATCTGCGCAGAAAATACATGCTGTCAGGAGTAGAAGGATAGGCTTTTTTGTTTCAGTGTTTGCTGCTAGTGCAATGTGTTATATTGATCCATTCTGGCCTCTGAAGAATTTTGCAGGTGGTAATGAGAAAGATAGTATATCTCTTCAAGACCTTAATTTTCATGCAAAACAATATTCAACAGAATCATAAAGCCCTAGACCTGGTAATAAAAATAGAAGCTGATGCTATTAATACATCATTCCATATACACAGAGCACCATTATGTGGCTCTTGGGTTGAGTAAAATTTTGTGTAATCACAGAAACTATAGACTGGAGCTCTGTAAAGTTGGAAACTTAACCAGATGGCTATTGTCAAAGCAGCTTCTAAAGACTTCAGAGCTGCAATGTCTTAGGGCCCTAGATATGACTTAGTGCTAGCTTTTTAAAATACAATTACTGAACATAACTGATCTACATAATGGAAGTAATAATAATAATACTTTGCACTCAGTGACCTTTCATTTAAGGACCTAAAAGCTCTTAACCAAGCCTTTTGAATGCTCCCTTTCTGCTTATAGGAAATAAAGTGTTCAGAGTCTGGAACACCTGTGCATGAGAATTGGGCAGGAGCAGTCCAGCTCTGTGGCATATTGCAAGCAGTCAGATGGTGTTTTCTGTGTGACTAGGACTGGAGAGTGCTCCTGTGCCTGTCTGTCCCTGACAGGTGGGAAGTGATGTCCTGGTCACTTGGGGCAGAACTTCCTATTTGGTAGTACCTTTATCTTGGGCAGGGCCAGCCCTTGAGTGCTATTGCTTGTACATTGAAATGCTGTGTGGCAGGAATGAGAGTGACACATAATGGCCTAGCCTGGTATTTCCTTTATTTGCTCTGTGAACTGTGAGTATAATAATGAAATGATGTAAGGACCTGGGGATTCTATGGCTCAGATGTATCATGCTTACCTAAGGAGCTTATGTGTGGAGTGATATATCCTGGACTCTAAATATTCTGGACAGAAAGGTAAGTACCTTCAAAGACTGGCCTGTATTCTAGGGAGAAGGGTTGTGTCCTTTTAAAAAGTGCCACATGTCGGTCATGGATTTATGGTGCTTTAATACTCGGCTTAAAAATCACATAATGGTATTTATCGGTAATGGGAATAAATAACTGTATTTGACATTTGCTTTTCTAGAGTCAGTAGTTACTTTTTTCTTCTTTTTTTTTCCCTCATACTGATTTTATTGTGGGTTTTCAGGGTCTAAAGATCTTTTCTGAGAGTTTTCTTGGTGAGCCTTTTTGTTCTGTCTTTTAGATCGATGTGATTGTGACTTTGGGCGGACTTGGAGGACGCTTTGACCAAACAATGGCATCAGTGGAAACGCTTTTTCATGCAACAAATATCACTCCTTCTCCAGTGATAGTTATCCAGGAGTGCTCGCTGATTTACCTGCTTCAACCTGTAAGTGCTGTGAAAAGTCACTTTGTAGTAATACTGACCTTCCACCCACCCTGACACCGCAGGTCTTTCAGCATTAAATGCTCACTTTATCAGTTGTGCTCTGTAGGGTCAGAGCTGAAGTATAAAATACATTGCAGGCAAGTGGACAGCAAATGATGGGCTCTGAATCCCTCCTTTGGAAATGATTATGTTTAATTTGTTCATGATAAATTTGTTTAAAAGGGGAGAAACAAGAAAACTAGAAAGTATGAAAACTGGATTGGATAAATATAAGATATTGATTATAAATGGAAAAAAAATAAAATTAACCTTTTAAATTAGATTCCAGTAAGTCTAAATTTAGCCCACACCCCTTTTGCGTGCTGAGTAGCAATAAGGATGTCTTCAATGAGGGGAACAAAGAAAAGATGTAAGAGGATGTTATGAGGGAGTTCCTGACATACACATCAGGCAGAGCTCTTATGTGGTCCGAACAGTGCAGTTCGTTATGATGGGAATCCATCTAGCATCAACGAGGGAATTTATTTAAGATGTGTTATTTCTGTGGTTTTTCAGATCTGTTATTGCATTTATTGATTCATAAAACAACACACACAAAATATCTTGCTGATCTTCTGCTTCTGAGATTTAAATTGAAGGCAAATCTAAACATCAAACACTGTTCTCTAACAGTGGTTCATTTATTTTTTGGAAAATATGTTTTCCCCTTGGCAAGGTTTCTAAAAGCTTACCTAACTTTCCCAATTTCTCTTGGAAAGCTTATTCTATTAAAATAAATAACATTCACAGGTAAATTTGACACAACCTTGCACCAGATGTGCTTCACTGTAATTTGAGAAAAGCATTAATGAAGTTCTATGAGATTATAGATTTAAAGCCACAGGGGCAGGTGCTCTACTAACAATTTGAAGCACTGTGTCTGCAGGAAAGGTAGTAGGCACAGGAGCTCTTTTGCCAGTATGATGAGGAATTACTCTGATCGTTAGTTGCACAGCTAAATAGATGGAGGCAGCAGAGTGAGGGGGAAAGAGAAATAAAGGACAATTGTGGTTAAAATCTAAAAGTGAGGAGTAACTTTCTTGTACTTGATCTGTGAGTGTAGTACTTTGCTGATCACTGTAAAATTCCTTTAGGGTATTTTTAAGAACAAGTTGAAGAGGTGAAATAAACTGGACAATTTCCAGTATAACTTACAAAACTCTGGCTAAGACTGGAAAGATTTTTAATTATTTTCATTCATCTTTTCCGTAAGCGGCTTTAAAATGCCATGCCTAAGGTTGCTTTCATGACTCTTCCATGAATAATTAAACCTTTTACAACTTGAAAAAAAAAATCATGATCTGTGCATTTTAAATAGAAAGGGGAAGTTGCTAATTGTTTTGTTTGCTGGAAACTTCTTTGTTCTATTTTTAATAATGCCATAAAAAAGCATTTAATATTTTTTTGTAGATGGGCAGAGTACCACAGGAGACTTCAGGCTGTTTCTAGCATACAGGAATAAGGGGCAGATTTAGTTGTAGGCCATTTAAACAATCTTAGTGCTAACTTTGACACAAAATGGCTTTTCATTGCTGGTTTAAACTTGTTGCTGTTGGCATCTTCAGTCAACTGTTGTGGTACCTCCAGATAATAACATTAATCCTGCATAATTGTTTTTCTTCTAAAAAGTAAGTGCTTTTTAAACTGAGAGAAACAAAGATCATAAGATTGGAAGTACTCTCTCTCTCTTTTCTTTTTTCTTTTTTTTTTTTTTCTAATGGAGCTCAGCTTGATATTTTTGTTATCCAAACAGCCACAATCATGACATTCTCTCTTTTCCCCCTCTTTCCTTTGTAATTTAAAATCAAGGTAGGAGGGAGTTTAACTCAGTGGGAGACCCACTGACTGTTCAAAATGCAAGTCTGGAAACTGTGCAATAAATGAAGCAAGGTTTTGAGATTCAAATGCTGATGCAAATGATAAAGTTGAGAGCATGTTGCTTTTTCTGTACATGTAGAACGGAAACCTTTCTCTCTTGGCAAGAGGAATCTGATCTTTATGGGATTCTTCAGAAAAAATTTATAAGCAAAATATAATTATGATTTTGCTTCCAAATAACGTTAGCCTTTGGTTCAGTGTAGCTGGACAGTGGTTCTCTGTCATGTGTACCTAGGTAGAGTCTAAAATACTTGGATACAGCAGGTAAACTGGTAATTCCCTAATACCCCTAGGAAGGATAATAAGGGGAGTAACAAGTCCAACTGCTGAATTTATAGTTACCAGTGCAGAAACTAAGAGGAGGATAGTGTGGGTAGCCATCAAAAATCTATTAATTGTTTGAAAGAGAGAGATTTCACATTGTTACAACGTCAGTGTAGAAGGTTATGGTAGAGGAAATACATCAATATTTAACATACTTGTAAAGGGTCTACAGCGTTGCAGGAAACATTATGGACTTGCTAAAAGTCTTCAGGGTTGTAAGAGGAAGACAAGGACAATGCCTAATTTGGGATCCAGTGCAGACTACCAGGCAAAGTGGACCAGGTAAACAAAGCCTTTTTTCATCAGCCAATAACATTATCCAAGTACTGAATGTAAGAGTAATTAGAACTTTGAGTTTTGAGGCTATCTCTTGGGAAATAGATAGACAGTAGAAGTTTTTTGAAATATATAGATAAAAATGTTTTGGCATGGAAAGTGAAGAAAACTACAAGGAAGTAAACTCTCTTATGTTCATTTCTGACCTTTAAGGATGAGCTCCTTTAAGGAAAAGAGGAAAAAGATGGGACTAATTACATCCCATAAATACCTGTCTCCATTATCTCTATAGAGAAACTGGGTAGGAGGCTGAAATGTAGATATATAGACTGTAAGTGTGTAAATTCAAATAAATTATTTCCAATATATGTCAAACTACTAAAAAAATATTTAAGAAAAGAAAGCAGGCATGAGATGAGTGCACCTATGGAAGGGCCCAAACAACGAGAACATAGTTTGTAGCTACAGAATTTATAAATTGACAGTGAAAGATTTTTTCTTGTCTGAATGGGAAAGGAAAACTAATGACAAGCAGCCTAAATGAGCACATTTGCTCAGTCTTCACTAAAGCAAAATATTCCTTTGAGCAGATAACCAACACAGTTAAAATTGGTGCCAAATTCTGAACAATTTAAATTACTTCAGAGAAAAAGCAAATAAAAGATTGAGCTGCCTTTGATTCTGCCAACTCCAAGGGCTGTTACTTTTTGTGTGCCATGCAACACGAATTAGGATAAGTGTCAGAAATAGGGAAACTTTGTAAGAATTCTAGGATGTGATGCTTGTTGTGAAGCATTTTCTTATGTAATGAAAAAAAAGATTGAAAAAAATGAAAAAAGAAAAAATGTACCTGTGTACTGAATAGAAGTCATATTTCATTCTGTAGTGGGGGAGGGAGGAAAGCTTGAATTTTTAATGAGGAGTAATCAGTCTTTATAAGCAGGATATTTTATGTAAGAGTCCCTAGATTTTATGTTTGAAATTTGGTAATATCAATTACCATTAGACTGTACGCTGGCTATGAAGAGCGTAAGGCCCTTAGAGCCATGTTTATCATGCTAGCCATGCTCAATATGAATGGCTTAAGGTTTCACATACATACTTTCTCATTTTCTGGTTGTGTGCTTCTCAGGAGTACAGAAACATTACCTTCTGTACACTGAGCATAAATTATCTTTTATCTGTGAGTTTTATGGCAGTTTGTAATACAAGGTAATAGGATTTATGACCAAGAAATGAGAAGATGTCCAAGAGTTAATGAGGCCTGTCTTTTACATATACTGAGCAGTTCAGTTTTCCCCACACAGGATTCCAGCCCTAGGATGTAGAGAAGAATTGCTGCCTACACATGAAAATGCATTGCAGCAGCATATTTTTGTCAGTTAACTAACTCTTTTGAAAGAGTGTGTGAATACTTTGATAACCCTTTTTCTTGCACCCAGCTTTTCTTGTAAGTGCATGCCTGCCTTCCCTGTGAGAAATGATGAATAATTTAACATCGTAGGTAGTGGCCCAGCAGCTAAATGTGAGCAATAAGAATCAGGAATCCCATCCCTTATTCTTGGCTCTTTACCACCATTTCCTTGAAGAGAAGTATATTGGGTAGTCCTTTGATCCCACAGTCTCCTAGATTGTAATTGGGTAAAACCCGTGTCCTTCTCCGAATGGACGTTTGGTTATTTACAAAATGCCGTTACATTATCTCTGTTCTGGGGCGGAACGCAGTGTCGTGGTAATAGTAACAACAGTATTAGCAAGGCCCTTAATTAACATAAATATTGCCTTCCAGGAAGCTGTGCAGATAATTAGTTAGCGTGGTCGCGAGCACAGCTTCAGTGGGAGCCAGCCCTCCTTCTCGCAGATGGCGTCTGGGCACGCTCCGGGTTTAGCACCGGCCAGGAGCTGCTGCCGAAGCGTTTGGAAGTGACCGCCTTGTCATGGGGCCAAGGGAGAGCAGCCTCATGCTTGTGAGCACTGCTGTGCAGCTTGGCTTCAGTTCCAGAGCCATTACCTGAACCCATTTACAGATGCAGACAAGAGTGACTTGGCATGAAGATCTGCTCCTAGATGGAGACACTGCAGCAGATGTGAGAGAAGGTACAAAGACTGGAAACTTTGCTGGGGTTTGTTGCTGCAGTTCTCTGCGCCAGCGTTTTGGTTTGTGTCCATGCTTGTAAAGTTTAGTGGGAAGTTCAGGTTATATTGTCGCAGTGCCTGTTGCTGGACTCCGTCCAGCTGTCCACCCCGGCTAGCTCTGGTGGCACAGCAGCAGCAATGGAGCACCCCAGCGCTCCCAGCTGTTCCCGCTCAGGAGTGCCAGGCGGCGCTTTGGGTCCTTCTGCCCTTTTGCCAGGGCCCCCAAACAGCTGACAGGCTGCAGACGATGGCAGGAGACAGAGTGTTAGACAGAGTGTTAGACAGAGTGACAGTCTAGTGTTAGGGTAGAAATCCAAGTTTATTGGATGCCCCGAGGAGCTCCTGAACTCAGGGGATACAGCTAACAAAAGACCCCTCTAGAAGGGAGAACAGTAACTTATAACAGGGGGAGGAACCCAGGGAAGGACCCAGCCATCCACCAATGGGGAACAGGGGGTGGGGGATCCAGGGATGATAGGCATCCTAAGGCTCCAGTGGGAAGAGATAAGGGAGGGGACTCTCAGCCCTCAGCCAACCACTCGACGCTCTCCCTGGAACCTTCTAGGAGAAGGGGAGAGGCAGCCAAGTGACAGGCAGGGGCTCAGGGGAGGGGGGAACAGGATGGACAGGGAACATACTGGAAACAGGGGAGGAGGACTGGGGATTGACAACTGGGGACAAACCATCCAGGGGAAAAACACAACAAACCAAATTACACAGAATAAACCAAATTACACACTGCAACAGTATATACCTTGAAATTGTGAGGTTTTCTCTGGCAGACGGTTCATGAAATTTGCAGGAACTTCAAGAATGAGTTCTCTGAGCAGTTCTGTAGCACCTCATATGTGTAAGAAGCAGATCTGGCTTGCACTCACTGGAGAAAATCCTTAATGAATGTGCCTCCTATAGGGGATAATTTTGGCATCTGGAAATTTAATGTCTCCATTTCCTAGATATGTATTTTCGATGGGTAAATTCAGTTTCAAAAAGATTGCAGTTGTAAAGCAAGGCATTTAAACATTTATTTAGACATTAATAAATGTCTAATATTTAAACATGCATTTAGTACTTAGAGTGTTTATTGAGAGAGAAAAGCTCTCTCTCCTGTTTGGTATCTTCTCTCAAAGAGCACTGTTGGAACTCAATTTACTTGACAAAGCAGTCAGTCTCTGTGCCTCAAGCTCCTTGTGGAATTCACAAATATGCAACTTCTGGTTCTTTGATAAATACCTTTTTGTGACTTTCTCAATAAGAAAGACAGCCATTCAGCTGGACAGAGACACTGCAATGTCAAAAATATTAGCTGAGGAAAAGACTTAATCCAACCTTTCTCTGGGAGCCTGAGTTCTTTGCAGAAGACCTTGCAGAAACGGGTTTTGTGCTTCCAGAGGTTTAGTATCACATTGAAGTGGCTTCTCAGAAAAAAAAAAACAAAAAAGTTGCCATGTTGGTAGTTTAGCTGCCTTTGTTTCCTTCTTTGGTAAGAAACTTTGAGGATTTGGTTACAGCTCAACTTCTGTTCTTAAAATAAGACTTCAACTAGTCTGTATTTTTATTCTTTCCTGGGAAAATCCAGCTGGACCAATTCATCCTTATCCAGGTAATGTACTGAGCCTGTGCAAATGTGGCCTACAAAAGGCTACAGGTCTAAAGGACTTAGGTTTATTTCACGGTAGTTCATGGCTATGAAGTGGTGTTGCTTCATGTTTTTGCACAGAATTTCTCTATTTTACTGAATATCAGTGATTTAAAGTTAATTCATATTTGTCAATAACATTCTAACCTGGAAAATACCTACTTGCTATCTTGCTTCTCACTGTTACAAAAGGAAATTCTGGGTGAATTTTCTCATAACAGCTACATTCTTTTTAACTTTGTTTTATTCCAGCATCAGCAGATGTGTAGTATGAAAAATACAAAAATTACGTACAACCTTAGAAATAATAATTAGCTTTTGAAATAGTCAAATCCTTTTAAACAGTTTATTTAGCATCAGTTAAAAGTGCAGCCTGCATCAACTTTATGGATGGCATCTAATAGTTATGGATTTCTTCTTTATAAGGAAGACAAACTGACAACAAAAAATTCATAAATCAATTTGTTAGCTTGCAGGTAACCAGTTTAATAAAGTACCTATCTTTCAGAGAGGAAAGGAAAATACCAAACCATCATTGCCAAGTGAAAAATAATAGTCTTTAGTAAATGAAATTTTCATCTGTTCATATTTGTTAAGAAACAAGTCATACTCTATAGCAGCATATGATAATCACACAGATGTTTTTAAATTCACATCTTAATGGTGTCTGGAAGAGAAGATGATGTAAGGAGTCTAACTGGATTACTTAGGTATTTCTAAATTCTGAAGTCATCCAGTGTGATTCTCAATCAATAGCTTGCACTTGGTAATTGTCAACAGTTCTGCTCGCAATTTTTTTCGATATTTGTCCAGATTTTTAATTAGTTACTGTAGCTGCTGATGGATGATCATTGAGGATAACCTTGGCCGGAAATAAAACTTTTCAAATGAGATTCCTGCTCTCTGTTGTTGCCCGTAGCTGCTGTGATATGATCTTGTCGATATGATAATATCTATTTTGTTGCTTTATGGAAACCACAAGAAGTTTTTTGCTACAAAGCTGATTATGTTAGAGCTGGTTTGTTGGAGTTTTTTTTCCCCAAAACTTGTCAATTACTTTTCTTTCCTTCAAAATCTTAATACATCTTGCCTTCAAAATCTTAATAAACTCTTTTTGCAGTGGTCTGATACTCTGGGCTTTTGTGTGCTATGTAGTATTCATAATTTTGTGTACTGTAAAACAATTTTTCTGCTTTACATTAAATGGTCAGCAGCAAAATACAAAATGTTTATCTTTGACATTTGCTTATTGGTAGGAGCTGATACGTAAGCTGGGATCAATAGGAAGCTGATAAAACTTTATCCTGTTTTGACAATATTGGTAAGCTGAGGAAGACCACAGTGGTATTTTCACTTGCTATGTGTTCACTTTTCTTTATTCTGTAACTGAATGGAGAAAAGCTGGAGAATGTGTGTGTGTGTGTGTTCTTTCCAGTTTTGTTTGGGTTTTTTCCTAGGTAGGATTACTTAGGATTAATAAGGGGATTTTGTAGCAAGCTAAAGAATTTCTAAGCTTTTTGTGAATAGATTTTTGGCCAAAAAGGAAAAAAAAAGGCAAAAGCGCTTTAAAAGACTGCTAATATGGATTCCAAATTGACCAAAAGATTTAAATACTTTGTACATAATTCAGTAAGCTTTCTATTTCTACAAGGTGCCATATTTTTGTACATTAAAAAAGGAACATTATGCAAATCCTTGTCTGTATGAAGGTGTCATAGACTGGTACTTTGCAGATTGATTTTGTAGTATTTTTATGATTATGATTTAAGGTATTTGTCTATCATCTAACACCTGGGAGGAGTAATGCAATGTTTTGAACTTCAAGGTCAACCATTAGACATGAAGAAGTAAGAGCATTCAGAGGAATAATCATTAACACATTCTGTGCCTTGCCTTATCAGCTGCCATCCTCCTTACTAAGTAGTCATCATACTGCAAGATCTTATTTTCTTTATCTAATCTTGTTTCTTCCATTTTCCCTTTCTTTTCCCTCTGGATTTTTCTTGTATCCTATCAACTGTCTTTTCTCAGAACATCATCTTACCTTAATTTTTTAGTTCAGTTTTGTCTAAACTGTTCTAGCTTTAACTTAAGCAGCCACTGCTACCCTGAAGATTTTTCCCAGGATTTGTCTCCTCCCAGCAGTCACAATTGTGTGCTATGAAGCATTAATTCATCAATACCCAGTCATTTTGGCTTCATCTATCCATAGAATCATAGCATCATGTTCCTCTTGGGTCTCACAATGTTTTGTCTTTATTTCATTCTACCAATGACCAAAGGGGCCCCATATTTATTACTGGAATCTACTGGGGTGATACCTGCTACAGTGTGCCCTTGCATCACCCTGAAATCATAACTCTTTGTTCAGCTTTATTGTTTTAGCCCAAATTTCCCAAGTCCTGAGATTCTGTTCTACCCACTAAGTGACACTGTCTTTCTGAAGGAACCTTACTGCCTTGCTTGAGATGAATTTCACCAGAGTTTTGCAGTAGCAACTTTCCTCTTTGGGTATTAAGTGAATTTGAATGATGGTTTAGGGGCATGCAATTTTTTTCACTCCCTGCCTGAGTTACAGAAAGTTCTGTAGGGAAACTAACAAGGATCAGAAGTCTGTAATGTGTGACAGAACCTTATTCGGAAAGAAAATTACTGGAAAATATTTTATTTTATACAATCAAAAATATAGCAGGGAAAATCAATATTATTGTTCCAATCCTGAGTGTAAATAACAGTAAAAATTGAAGTGATAGTAGGTGATAAATTATTTTCTACTACAAAATCAAAAAAATACAAATGCTGAACTCTTAATTGTTGACCTGAAGGGTTTATAAAATCCTTGGAGGTAAATTTAATAATGGTCTTTTCGGTTCACATCTGATTGCTGGTAAGAGTTGAAGTTGTAGAAGGTGAGCATCTGTATTCTGGCCTCAGTTAGATCTCAAAATGTGTTCTCTCTTCAGTTCAATCCCTTTGTGAAATGGCTTAGGCTTTTGCAATCCCTTACAGTATCACTGTTAATTCTGCATCTGCCAGGGCAGTGGTATCAACTGTATGGATTTTCAACATTTACTCTTAATATTAAAAAAGGGTCAGGGCAAAATAATGATAATATTTGGTAATATCAGAGGTTCTAGGGAAAATGCTGTGCTACACTGATAAACAAGATTTAGGTAGAACTATTCAGCTTTGCCATGGGAAGTGATTGACTTGGCAATCCGAATTTTCTTCATGTTGATAACAACTGATTACATTACTTCAGGTCTCTCTCTGCTCTAACAGAACATCCCAAGAGCAGATGGGCATCAGGGATTGAATTCCTCATTCTCTTTTAAGGCTGTAATGTGTCTGTTATTCTCACAACAACTCCAGTCAAAAATACTTGCTAGCACTGCAGTTGGGCCAATGACCTTCAGGGCAGTGCACGGGCTTCCTACTCTTAATCCTAAAATCAAGGGATTTGGAGTGAATATGTTTCTGTTGAAAGGAAGAAAAGGAGTCTGGAAACAATCTTCCAGGATCTGTGAAGGGGTTTCAAGAAGATGAAGCTAGGCTTATTCCTGAGATGCACAGCAGAGGAAAGAGAGACAGTGGCCCTAAACTGAGATGGAAGATTCAGGGTAGCTGTAAGGAAAAGTTTCTACTCTGAAGATAATTACAAATTTTGTACAGGAATAGGCTGCCCAGTGAATCTCTGCCGCTGCCAGTGTTCAAAACTTGATAGGAAGGCTGTACTCCCGAGAATCCCTCCCACCTAAGTGATTCTGGGACACCTGTGGAGATACAGGTAGAGTGAGTAGGTGTGTTAGAACCACTGTACAAGTATTTGTTGAGAAGAGTTTGCAATCTCATCATACAGAAGACTGTGGCCACATCAAGAAATTGTGGTTCTGTCCACTCTGATCTTTTTTCATGTTTTTGTACCTTACAAATGGAAGTTTTGTAGTCTCTCATGTAACCTCACAGAAGAAAATGCTGAAGGGAGAAATGATTGCTGTCTCTGAACGCACTGAGTAAATGCCAGGGAGATAAATCAGGTCTGGTTAAGATCAAGACCAATGTTAAAACAAGAGTAAATTGCTTTAAACCAGTGATGGATAAATTTCTGTCAGAAATTATGCCATTCAGAGAGAGCTGGACAAACTTGAGAAGTGGGCCCACAATCTTCTTCATGATGTTCAACAAGTCCAAGTGCACCTGTCGCAGTCGTAAGTAGAGACTGGAAGAATAAATTATTGAGAGCAGCCCTGGGGAGAAGGACCTGGGGGTGCAGGTGGATGGGAGGCTGGACATGACCCAGCCATGGGCACTCACAGCCCAGAGAGACAAACATGTCCTGGGCTGCATCCAAAGCAGCGTGGCCAGGAGGGCAAGGGAGGGGATTCTGTCCCTCTGCTCCTCTCTGGTGAGACCCCACCTTCAGTGCTGCATCCAGCTCTGGGGTCCCCAGCACAGGATGGACCTGCTGGAGTGAGTCCAGAGGAGGCCATGAAGATGATCAGAGAGCTGGAGCACCTCTTCTATGAAGACAGGCTGAGAGAGTCCAGTCATTCAGCCTGGAGAACAGAAGGCTTCAGGAAAACCCTGGAGCACCTTTCCAATATATTACAGGGCCTTATAAAAAGAAAGGAGAGGGATTTTTTTACGTGGGTAGATAATGACAGGACAAGGTGCAGCTGAAAGATAGGAAAGGAAATTCCTCTTTCCTATTAGAAGGAAATTTTTGTCGCAAGGGTGGTGAGATACTGAAACAGGTTGCCCAGAGAAGTTGTGGATGCCCCATCCCTGGAAGTATTCCAGGCCAAGTTGGACAGGGCCCTGAGCAACCTGGTGAAGTGAATGGCATGCCTGCCCATGGGATTCCATGACTCTATAAAATTAGAAGGAAAAGTCCCTAATCATGCTTCTGGTGAGATTCCGTAACAGGTTTACAAAAGGGAAAAATGTGGAAGAGGGGGACAGAATCAGAGCTCACTGTGCTGATTTTACATCCTCAACTCTATTGCCACCAAAAGTGAACACAGAAATTTCAGAAGTTGTTAATATATAGGCATTGTGTTTCCAACTGTCCTTAATTTGCTGCTTTTTAAACATGAAGCCTGACAGCAGCATTAATCCATTTGAACCTTGAGTCACATGAACTGTACTGGTCTGTGATCAGCTTTTCAGCAGTGCTGGTTTGCAAACAGTGAGCATGAGTTCCAGCCCCAGCCATGGAGTCTTTTTCACAGATGTAGCTTCCCTTTGCATTTTATTTACTATAGCTGGAAATATGCTCTCTCCCCTACCATCCTCACAGGTAGTCTTAGGAAGTGTGGGTTAGGTGGATGGACTGTGGGGTGGATCAAGAACTAGCTGGATGTCAGAGCTCAGAGGATTGTGGTCAGCTGGAAGCCTGTAGTCAGGAATCTACTGAGTCCAGTCTTACTGAGCTTGTTTATCAGTGACCTGGATGAAGGGATAGAATGTACCCTCAGCAAGGTTGCTGATGGTATGAAACTGGGGGGCAGAGGCTGATACACCTGAAGTCTGAGCTGCCACTCTGGGATCCTGATAGGCTGAAAAACTGGGTGGACAGAAATCCAACGAGGTTCAACAAGGGCAAGTGTAGAGTCCTGAACCTGGGGAGGAATAACCACAAGTATCAACACAGGCTGGGGGCTGACCTCCTAGAGAACAGTTCTGCAAAGAAGGGCCTGGGAGTCTTGGTGGGTAACAAATCGTGCGTGAGCCAGCAGTGCCCTTGTGGCCAGGAGGGGCAATGGTATCCTGGAGTGCATTGGGAAGAGTGTGGCCAGCAGGTCAAGGCAGGTGATCCTGCTCCTTTACTCAGCCCTGCTGAGGCCACATCTGGAGTGCTGTGTCAGACAAGTTGCTACTTAATGTCCAGTGGAGTCCACAAAGATGATCTGGGGTCTGGAGCATCCCTCTTATCTGTGGCAGCTGGGCTTGTTTAGAGGAAAGAGTGAGAGATGATTTTGTTAGTGCCTATAAATATCTCAAATGCAGATGCCAATAGGATGGTGCCAGACTCTTTTCAGTGGTGCCCAGTGACAGAATGAGGGGCAATGGCCATAAACTAAAACACAAGAAATTGCACCTCAACCTGAGGAGGAACTTCTTTACATTGGGGGTGGCAGAGAACTGGACAGGCAGCTCAGGGAGGTCGTGGAGTCTCCCTCTGTGGAGGCATTCAAAACCCTCCTGGATGCATTCCTGTGTAACCTGCTCTAGGTGAACCTGCCTTTGCAGGGGCGTTGGGCTAGATGGTCCCCAGAGGTGCCTTCCAATTCTAACAATTCTGAGATTCTGAAATTCTGAAATCTAGGCATTGCTTCAATGTATGCCCTAATAAATCAGATAGCCAAAAGGGGTTTAGCAATCAGGGAGAGTGCACTACTGTGAAGTTGTATACCTTTTGGCTGGTGTTGTTACCAGTACAGAATAAATGTAAGCATATGGCAAAGGAGATTAATGAAATCTAAGCCTGTGCTTAAGCACTTCATTGAACAGTGATCTGCAGATGTAAGTACAGTTACCTCATCTGATGTGTAATTCCAAGTTCAGATGTCTCTGCATTTTCCCATCCACATGACAGTCAGTGGTGCTTCATGGGGAGTATTAGCATTTCTGTGGCATCAACATCTGTTTCTGAGTGGTTAATTTTCATTAAGAGTTCCCATCCTTTGTTAATTGAATTATGGCCTTCAATTTCAGCAATGTCAGATACCTAAGGGAAAAGAAGGAGCTGCACCCAGAGGAGAATCCTTTTATTCTGGTGGAAGAACAAATGTACCCTTGTGTTATGAGTCTGAGGTCTTCCTACCTCATACCTTAAAGGTTTTTAGATGCAAGCATTTAAAAGCTGCATTGCACTATGTATATCTGTCTCAATAGCAGGGGCACAGTGTCGAGTTCTTTCTCAGATATCGCTTTTCTTGTAGTGCAGGGAAAAAAGGAAGACTCTCTGGTAAAAAAAAAAAAAAAAAAAAAAAGGAAAAAAAAAAGGTCCTGGAAGTGTCTATTGTTAGCCACCAGCAGTTTTTCCTCAACTGGGGAACACACTTCAGAGTGAAGCAAGAGCAGCTGAAGATCTGAAATTAGTCTTCTGTGGCAATGATGCCACAGGCAGACAGTCTAATTAGCTGTAAGCTTGGTGATTTTTTTTTAAGGAGGAGCTGCCTATCTCCTTTATGTTAGAGGAACCTGGGAACTAAAAATAAAACTGATTAGATATTCACTCTACCCAGGGTATTGACTGAAGCTTTAAAGCAATTAGAAGAGCACCAAGAGAGGACTCAGTAGGTCTCTGAGCAGCCAGGATGTCTCTGCGTAAAGTCCTAGATCCTCCTGTCCATTCAGGATTTTGTGGGAATTATTTCCACATGTTGTAGGTGTGTAAGCTACCACATGCAGCCTTAACCCACTCATGCTTAATGGTTCTTGAAATCCTTGAGGAATGTGGAGAGCCTGGTGTTTTCCTGTTGAGTGAGATGGGTGGCCAGAGGCAGAACTCTTGAGCAGCAGCCTGAGTTATCATAAACAAATCCAGCTATTCTGGTGTGCCAGATGATGTATGCCACAAAAGAGGTGCACTTCAGAACCTGTGCAGATAAAGGGAGTAGCTCATCATCCCTATTACATGTATTTTATCAATTTTCTGTAAGCCTAATGATATAACTGAATTAGTAATGCCTGTGTCATTTCTTGGTCTTTCATCTGACTTCTGGATCTCCTTTCCTGTTCACAAGCACTCAGTGAAACTACAGAAATATCAGGACAACATGTAATTTCCAGTTTATCAATAGTAATGCCCTTCATGAGCATCTCTGCTTTTTTAAATTCTCTTTTGTACTTAAACTTAGTTCCAGATTACTGTACTAAATGCATTCTGTGTCTCCTTAGGGGGTGGTATTATGAAGCTATTGTTTTAGAAAACAAGTTTTCTAGCAATAGTGTAGGAATTTTTTAAGTATTTCTGGTATGGAAGCCCACTGAACTGTCAAACATAGTCCTTCCTCAAAAACTCTTAAGGAGATAAAATATTAAACATTATTCTTTTTATTCCAAGTCATCTGAGAAAGTGAAGCAGTTTTAATTATTTAGTGCAGTTTGTTCAAAGGCAGAGAAGCTGTGGTGCCCCATCCCTGGAAGTGTTCAAGGCCAGGCTGGATGGGGCTTTGAGCAGCCTGGTCTAGTGAAAGGTGTCCCTGCCCAAGACACAGCCCTCAGATAATGAAGTGAATGCAATTGCTCATTTCTGTAGCCCTTGGAAACCCATGCATGATGATCAAATCTCTCATCTTGAAAGACAGTGTTTCTCTCACGAGACAGCCTGAGTCAACCCCTGCAGTTCAGTGAAGCTGACGCCCTGCTGGTGTCTCCTCCTGGAAGGCTGTGCCTGCCAAATGCCTGCACCTGGTTGCTCCCATGAAAACTTCACCTTCAGCTGGGGGAGTGAGAACAAGATCGTCTCTCTTTGAAGTCTGGCTGTATCGCTCCATGGGACTCTGGAAATGCAGGGTGATTTTACCACCACTGTTTTATTATAATTGGACTTTTCTTCCCATCTGAGGGATAAAAATCCGATGTTAAGTCAGCAAGAGCTTACCTGAAGCTGATTGTTTTGATAACTCCTCCTATGTTGTCATCTTGGAGAGGGGGAAGGTGAAGGAAATCTGAAAATCAGCTTAGTATTTAGACATGCTTGATAGTGGCCTCTACATTGTTACACTGTAGTGAACTGTCATACCATGATTCCTTTCCTTGTACACCCAAAATCGGGTTACTGTGGCTATGTGTATTTTCAACATTTTTTATTGTGCAGGGTAACTGATGTACAAAGTCTTTGGTGGAAATAGTTATTTTTAGAAGAATCCATAAGATGACAAATAATAACTTGCCTAGCTTTTCTTACAGGCTCTGATCTTCCATGAGTGAATCTTGGACTACGTGACATGTCACACTCTTTAGCTGGATCTCAAGGTATATTACTCCTGTATTACAGAGAAGAGAGAGAGGGACAAAGGCATGAGGAAGTGAAATTATTTGCTCAGGGAGTCAATACCATACTGAAAATTGAATCCAGTTTTCCAGGTTTCTAACTCCTGTGACCTGTCAACTGGGACCTGTTTCCTCCCTGGTGCTTGTAACTTTATTAAGAGTGACCTTTAGAGATGATTGAGATTTTTACTGAAAGTGCTTTATCCTTTCATAAAAATCAGAGAATCTCACTTTACTATAGTAAAACTCATCCTTAACTTCCTTGGACAAATTGTGAAGAGATGGATTTGTATAAATAATCTCATTTCTTAAGAAGCCTGAGGAAAAAAAAAATCTTACTCTTGAATCTGAGAATTCCGTGGCTTAGAGTGGCCAAATATATATGCCAATTATAACAGCTGATTGTTTCTAATGGACAATATATCCAGGAAAAAAAAAAACAACAGTTAGTCAAAGTGTGGCAGGCAGTTATTAGAAGTAATAACTTCTACATTTTAACATCTTTCAGCTTTCTGCCTCTATGCATGACCGCTGTGCCATCCAATAAAACATTTCTCATCTCATCAGAATTTTACAAGTTCTATTTCTATTGTCATAAAAAAAGCAGTTCACAGGAGACATCAGAGGATGGATGTTTGTTCCCTCCTGCCTTTTTTAATGTGTTAGAGATGTGTAGGTTAGAGATGCAGAAGGGAAAATGACTGTAGCTATCACAGTCTTTCATAGGCGAGTGAGCAAAAGAAAATCCTGGGGTATCACATAATAGAGCTTACAGCAAGTTTTGGTCTCTTTCTGTGAGGTGTCTACAAAATACATATATCATGTCCCAGTACAATGAGCAGTCATGAGCACAGCTTACTCAAGCATAGCAGAAACTTGTAGTTCCATTAATGTGTAGCCAGAAAAACTTTAGTGGTTGAATGAACAGGCACATTTTTCCCCTCTCTTATCCAAACTAATCTCTAAATGTAGATGTATAAATCCCTAAGCAAGTAGCTGATTCTTTCATTTCTTGGAAAAGCTGCTGGCCTATATTTTTAGGGAGGCCAAGTTTCTTGAAATTAGTTTAAAAATACATAGTTGAATGCCTATTCACCACAGTTGTGTAGAACTAACATACATTTCTTTCTCCTTCATCTTCCTGAAACTAGGACTTAAAAAATTATGTGTCAAAGTATTTGAAGTGTAGTGTTCAGCACAAGGAAGTGACTGAATACACTATGAGAAAATCAGAATCATGCCTGTCCTTTTATAGAGAGAAGGTAGAGGAGGTTTTTAAGTGTTGGGTTAAGTCTGTAATCTAGGCCAAGTTAGGCAATAACTCTGGAAATGCAGCAAAAACATTTGTACTTAATGTGCTGCAGGAGTGAAATTGGTAAAAAAATGCAAAGAGAGGAGAGGCAATGCAGATCTTGCAAATTATATATGGACTAGAGAGTGCTATGGAGTTTAGACAGACTATAAAAGGAGAGCATGAAATGAATTACATGAAAAACTAACAGCATATGGATATGGTGATTATTTACTGGGATAAAAATGTGAAGCATTTGTTGTCCTATTGTATCATTTAGGAAAAACTTGAAGAGATACTTGTAAGCATTATCTGGATCCATGGTAGATTGAAAAGGAGATTGAAATGATCTCTAAGTTCTTCTAAGTAATAGAAAAGTATCTATTGCAAGTCTACTCACTTGCAAGTCTTGTTCGATTGACTGCTTCCCCAGGCTCAATTTATTCATGTCAGGGACAAAATTCCCTGTTTGATTTATTTAAGACAAAGGGAATGATTCTTTGAGATTAATTGCTTAGGGTTTTGGTTGTGATTTTATGTTAAACCAGTGCAAATATTCACCAGTACACTTACAGTACACTACTCTGGAGTCCAAGCACAGTGACAAGTACAGGGTGGTGTGGCAGGTGGAGGCACAGCCAGCTAGGAGACAGCCACAAAAAGGTTGGAAAGGAGTAGGAAAGCAGAGGAAGATATACTGGAAGGATGAGCATTCTGTTTCTGCATCACAAAGCAATGAGTTTCCCAAATCAGCCATAAACAAACTCTTCGGTTTCCAAGGACAGAGAAGGCCATGGAATGCATGCCAGTCTTTTCAGAATGGGCTGTAATTGGCAGTAGCTAGAGCCTTAATATTCAATACCTGTAATTGAGGGGCAGATAAAAAGTGTGATTTCTTTTCTGCATCTTAAGAAATATTCCAAGGAAATAAACAGAATTGCTTCCAGTCTATTCCTTGCAATTTAATGGCCCTGGTCATAAATGAGGGTTAAACAAATGCAGAGTAAAAGGCAGAGCTTCTCAAAAGTAATTTTGTCTCTGCGTAACTGATGTGATTTCTGTGACTAATCATCGTGTAAACATAATACATCATGTAATACATAATGAGAGTTTGGTTTAAAGATCTGTGTGTTTGACTATAAATATATCTGTAGGTCTGTGTGTTTGACTATAAATATATCACAGTTAGACATGTATGTTCCCCTTCCAAAACTCCTGACATTTTTTTTCTGCTGTATGGGTGGGCTCTTACGTACCTGGAGAAAATTACATAGTTCTAAAAATTGAAAGCTACTTAATAAAGAACATTTAGCTTAGTTTCACTGTAGACCCATAATATGTTCCCAAAAATGGAACATGATTCTTGAAGGGGGTATTATTAACTATAGTGTTATAACTGTTACGCTCCCAAGATGGATGGATGGATGGATGGACAGTATATTATTATAAGTCATTTGGGGGTGGTGTGCCCAAATGTGCCACTTTTTTATTGTTACGGGAGAGAAAAAGCAATATAATGATATTTATTGGAAATTACTTGAAAGCTACTCTGAATTGACTGATGTTTCTGCTGGTTAAAAAGGGTATTTTCATTCTATAATATTAAGACAGATTAGGTGAAAACTGAGTGTTTTAAAATCTAGCTTTCATCTTGATGGAAGTGGAAAGATGAGTCTGTTCTTGTAATCAGTAAAGTAACAGACCTAAAACACTCAGAGTCTTCTCCAAATGTCTGTGTTTTTTAAGAGAAAAAATAAATATAATATTGGCTTTAGAACAGAAATATCCCAAAGACATATATCCTGGAAATACATGCACAACTTCAGAATTGCGTACTCTGCCATTTGCTCCATTAGAATTTTTAGAAGATTTAGTTGTCCCGTGTTTGTCACTCACTGGTTCTAAGGCATTGCTCAGACTGACAGATGTGTTTTATGCATCAGCAGGAAAATGCATGTGTTTATGAGAAAGCTAATTGGAAAGTGGAAGGAGACTGTTTAGCACTATCTGAACTTTAGTGCTCACACAGATGAGAAATCTTACACTTCTCTAAGACTCCTGCGTAATTGTACTGCCCAGAAGAATGCAGCTCTTTGCAGGGGGACAAGACCTCATTTGCAGGAGTTAATTTTTCAAAAGCCTGTCTGAACCCTTTATCAAACATTGTATTATCAAACATTGTTCCTGACCCCTCAACTGGTTTAACTTACTATCTTAGCAATACTAGAAATAAGCCCCTACATTTCTGTATGTGTGAGCAATGAAAATGAGATGACTGCACTTTTTGAGAATGGATGATGAGGAGGTTTGATTCCTTAATCCTCTCCTGATTGATATTTATGATGGGTGGGAAATGTGGGTGTGTTTGTGTACACAGGTAATAAAACCATACAGAGTTTTATAATAAAGAATTGAGTTTAAGAGCATTTGTGAGTTCATCAGCAGATAACCAGCCACATTTTGAGAGGGTACAGGCAGAACACATTCTGGTAGAAAAATATTCTCTTAGGCAGCAAACACACACTGTATATGTCATGCATTTTTATTGTTGCTTCCATATTCATTAAAGTTTAAGGCCTTAAATGACTTGTCAAAATGTTATGCCGAGCTGAAAAACATTGCCTTGATGCGCTGTAGCATAGCAAGTCTTATTGGCACTTCTAGCACTCTCAGTAGACAAGAAAAATTCCCTACATTTTTAAAGTCACTTGTATGTTTGTCTCCAATGTGCACTTCTCATTTTTCTTCATTCATGATATATTTCTCAGAATTTTATACTTTTTTATGTAACTCTCATCTAAAATGTGATGAGGTTTGCTTGTACATCTGTATACATGGTCCTGGTTAGGGAAGGTCAAGTTGGATCTGAAATTTCTCCAAGTTCTAGGGAGGTCAGATTAGAGGCTTAGTCCAAGGCCATCCCTACTGTTTCTTATTTTTATGAATAAGAGGGATTTGTGTAGGCTTGAGTCTTAGCATGGTTTGACTCATGTTGCTCTTGGGACAAATAGAAAAACATGCTGAGAATAAAGACAGTGGAAAAAAAAAAGCGGGGAATGAGCACAGTAGAAAAACAAAGGAAGAAGAAATGAAGGCAAAAAAGAGAGAATAAAGGTGTGGGAATAGTATTCCCTGTGTGCCTGTGCATAGACTATGTGTCCTGTAGGGTTTACCAGCAGAGCATAGGGATGTTTTACAAATGTGATACCTTGTAAGTAAGCACCTGCTTCTAGCAAATCAACTTTGATTGTGGCAGTTTCTTAGTTTTTAGAGAATATAAAGAAGCTCTTAAAGAAATTTTGATAGGCTTGAGTCTGGGGTAGAAATGGATGGGGAAAATGTTTTGCAGGCAGGATAGTGTATCATACCTTTATGTAAATACCCTGTATGTATAACATTACAATACAAAAATTCTGTTTGATTCTAAAGATCACTGTTACAGCTGTCTACAGATAATTGTATTGGACGAAATAGGAAACCAGCGTTTTAGACAGTTGGTCAATACATCTGAAATAAGAAAGAAAAATACATGGAGGACAGACAGTGATGTGGCATTAGAACAGTGAACTCTCCTGTTTTTAAAAAATGTTCCGAAGTCATTATTAACATATTTTCATAAAATTTTCTATGTGACTCACCTGAGCTCCCACTGGACCCTGGGGAATGTTAGTGATGGTGATATTAGTGAGAGGAGAAGCAGGTGGGCACTGAGTGCACTGGAAAACACTATTCTGACTTTTCACTGACGTGCAAGAAAGACACTGTGATAGCATGACCTACAACAGACTTTCTTCCCAGTGACAGCTCAGCTCTGCGAGGTCTGTAAAAAGGAGCCTTTTGTAATAACACCCCCTCTCTTCTCAGGAAAAGTTTTTTCTGCCAGACTTTGCCATTCTCTGAAGTATCTTGGACCTCAAATAAATACCAGAACAGTTAGGCATCTTTACACTCTGGTTAGCAAAACTTGATTGAAAAGTAAAAGCAATTTTTTACTGGATCCACTGATGCCACTGACTTAGGAGTGCTCAAATGAGTTTTTATTATTCTGGAAACAAACTAAAAGCATTAACTTTTGTTTTGTGCTTGTCTCTGCCTAAAGCAAATTTTTATGGTCTAGTTAGGTTCCCTTGAAAACAGGCTTTTATAGGCTTTTATAAGTAAATACTCATGGATGATTAACTGTCCTAAAATAAAACTGTTGTCAGATGTTTAAAATGTGTGGTGCATAAGAGAGCAGGTATGTACATGGTGACCTGAAAGCTGATTTCTACATTTCAGTGCATCTGCAATGATTAGTAAAGCTGAGGCACCTGCAGATATACTCCCAAGGACTTGAGCTTGGGGAAAGCATGTCTTTTTAATTTAGTTGATTCTGGGATTTGGGAGGAAAAAAAAGTTGTGGCATGGTGAAGTGGTTTCCTAACTTTTGCAAAGTAAAATTAAGGATGTCTTAATCAAGGCAGACCTTTCAAGACAAAGAGTATTTTTAGAAAGTATAAGTGGAACTAAGATCAACTGAAGAAATAGCACATGAAGAAACATGGATGAAAAACCTGTAAATGAGTCTACAGAAAATGTTTTCGTATGTTCTTTTACTGTACCCAACAATAAAATACCAATATACTGCTGGCTGGTTACTTTTCACCGTAGGAAGAAACAGTTGCATTTTGTAAATTGATTTCCTTAGAGTGGCATCTTAGTTTCAAGAGAAATCTAAGTTTCACATAAGCATTTTGCACATTAATTTGGCTTTCCTCTTTCATTCTTATTTCAAGCAGCATAGAGTCTGTAATTAATGCAATGGACTTGGTTGAATAACTTTGTAACTGACAAGAGACGGTCCTTTTTGACCTTCATTTTAATATTGAAAAATTAGGAAAGATGGAATAACTTCTGCCAAAGAATGAATAAAAGATGATTTGGAAGGTGTCCTTTTTCAATAAAGTATCAATATTCTATGAGATGATGCCTTAGTAATTGATAACTGGTCTCGTGGAGAAAGCAAATAATTTTTTGTAACCTTTATTTCTGTTCAACTTAAAAGAGAATCTCAGTTCCTAAATTATTTTTGTCTTCTGCTTTAGAAATTGTAGATCTCACTCAGGAACATGTAAAAGTCTGAATTGCAAGTTCTCCCCCTTGTATGTCCCAGTTTCATGAGCCTTTTCCACTTAGGAGTAAGACGAAAGCAGACATCCGAGCTGCAGTGGCTCAGGCTCCCTGGATACCAGGAGGTGACTGGGGGACCTGGCAGCCCAAGCTCCTCCACAACCCCAGCCGTGTGGCAACCCCAGCCCCAAGCACTGGGCACCTCCATGGGGATGGGGACAGGACAGGGTGTGAGCCCAGAAGGGCAGGGCCATGGGGACCTGGGGACTCTGGGTCAGGTGCTGATGGCCCCAGGTTGTGGGTGACAAGCAGAGTGGAGGAGCCCCAAGAGGCTGGGCAGGCACAATCAGAGCTGGCACTGCCTTAAGAACCCCAAGAGGGTGATGTGAAGGGGGTTTAGTGTTTAAAATTAACGATGTGGTTGTCAGTGAGTTCACCTCAGAGGGAGTTCCAGGTGCTTTTACTTCCTGTGTGAATCAGGCCCTCCTCTCTGCATATACAGCTTTTCCATAAAGGCCCCCAGTCTAGGGTCTGCTTGTGACTGCTGTGTGGTGGTAAAACTAAGGCTGGTGCCTTTACTCAACCTTTCTGGGCACTGGGGGACAGGCAAAATGTGCCGGGAGGTGGACAGAACATGCAAAAGCTGCATGGCTGCTGGTGAGACATGTTGCATTGCCTTGGCAGCAAGTATGTTTTTCAGGCTGCTGATTGAGATTTTGCTTACTTCTTTTGCTTATAGTTTCATGAGATCTGCTGTTTTTCAGACAATGGAAAGAGATTTTGTCAGGAATGTGAGCCCTGGGTCAAAAGAATTATTTATGCAAGGGATTAAAACTGAGCAGGCCCATGCTCTGCATGGAAGTATAAGGTGCAGCAGTGTGTTCCACGGCATACAGAGGCAATTACCAATAATCTTACTTGAGTATGAAAATGAATAGTCATTCATGTTTCTCAGAGTAGGTTTGGGTTTTTTGTTTCTCGTTTTTCAGTGACTAAGGGAGCTCTCCCCATCAGGTAGGTATTGTGGAGCTGATCTTTAGCCAGCTGCAGAAAAAGCATCCTGGAGTGCCTGTTTTCAGCCTCTCGTTAATAATAGCTAATCTGAAAGTGGGAAGGGATTGAATGCTTTTCCACATATCATCTGACTTTCTTGTTCATACTGGGATCCCTTTGGCTTTTCTGAGGGGGGTAGATTTTGGTTTTAAATGAAAAACAATGAGCAACTCTTCTTTGGGCTAGGCAGGGGCTGCCAAAATTAGAAATGTAAATGCTTTGTAAGGGTCTAGGATGCATTGATTTCCTCATTCTCCTCAAGTTAGCTGAAGCTTCTGCAGCATATTTCTGTAGTGATTCAAATCCATGATTGTTGGATAAATCTCTGGAAGTAACAAAAAACCTCCCTATCTTTCAACCATTTAGATTTATAGTAAAATGTTGCCTTGCAATGCATGAGGATTTGGCCTGTAGTTTGGTGGGTGTTAGTTGTGCTACATAACTACATGCAGTACTAGTCCTGTAAACTGAGGCCAATTGCATATCAGTAAGTTGCAGAAGTCACTAACGAGGTTTTTGCAGAAATTGTGAAAATTAAACATGATCAGATGGATGGTTAATGGGCATTTACTGCATAGTATAGTTACTGAAACATAGCATCTTTCATTCACAAAGTCAGAACACATTTGTTCATTTTGTTCTGTGGCTCTGCAGAGGACAGTGTTAAGAGATTATGCATTTTGGAAATGTCTGGAAATATTTTTGCATGATGATATGAAGGCAGGAATGAAGAAATTCTTGAAGTACAATAGGAATGTTCTGTTTACCTGTGAAGCAGAAAGTAGTTTAAAATGTTCAGCAAGCTTATCTTAATAAATCCCTGTGGTGAACTCTACCTTTGGCTGCTCTCCAGCCTCTCAGTCTAACAGTCACCCAATTTTTTTAACCAAAGTCAGAAGTCTTTATTATAGAAGAAAAAGAAATTACCCTTATTTCTCCCTTGCCAAATAAATAGGTGCCTACAGCAAGTAGTTATTCATCTTTCAGCTCTCTCAGTAGATGTGATCAGCTGGTGGTCTGATTATCCTCCTGTGCTTTACATTACGTATCCCCAGTATATAACCTGTGTTTATTTTTCAGCCCACATCTGTGTTCAGATTAAGCTTCAGTGTATAGTGAACCAGTTCAAGATGTAACCAGAATTTCCTCTTTTTACACAGCATAGCAGCTTATCTTTAACTTTGAAAATATTAGAATCTATCTTTCTAAACAAGGATTTTTTTTCTTTTAATCAAGGGAGTAGTATTTAAAAATGTGTGCAATGTGAATGAGATTATAGATATATATCTGTGTCATAGGACAAAGGCTTAAGGGCTTTAGACTTCATAAGAATCTCAAATGACATTCCAGATATCTTTAAGTATTTAAAATTGCAGATTAACTGTATTTGCAATTTTTAAAAAGCATATTTTGGTAGTGTAACATTTATCACATCCTTTTTGGAATGTAGACAACAAGGCAGTCTCCGATTCCATCGTGCAGGAAAGTTGTACTACAAAAGTTGACCTTTGGTTTTAGAGAGATTGCCCTTCCCAGATTTAACTATACTCAATTTGTAGAATGGGCTGTTGAATGTTCAGAGCTGGACAATCCATTAAAAAAACAAAACAACTTTATTCAATGGATTATAGAGATTTATGGTAGTAAACATCACATGCGATCACAGTTCTGGACATCATGCCTGCACACACTGTGGAGAGAGAAGTGATTCAGAAAATATGCAGTATAATTTCAGGTAATACATTCCACTAGATCCATTTACCTCTGATCTTGGAACGTAGGGAAAGAGAGTAATTACTCACAAAACCAGTCTGCTTTTGGGAAGTTGCAAAAGGGAAGTTGCTTATGCACACAAACTTTCCAGTAGAAAACACAGTAGTAGTTTTCCAGAGGTTTTGTATGTAAACTTGTAGACTGACATTACTTTCAGTGATAGTTGGAACAATTCATAGGAATATATGATAGGCAGATGTTTACTTGCAGCTCTTTCTGATTCTAAAAACAAACAGAAGTTTTGGCTACATAGACATTTCACTGAACATGCAAAGGAGATCTATGGAGTCTGAAAATATTTAAATCTTTTCTATACACTTACATGTATTGACACAAAGTACACAAGCACAGAAAAGAAAAAGATTAGGCATCGAAGTTGTGCCCCAAAGCACTTGGTATTTGAAACAAACTCTCCAAACTCTTAGAGTGGGTTTAAGGCTGCGTCAGCTGCAAACATCAGGAAACACAGTGGCATTTTTAACTTCACCCATTAAGAGTATAAGATGCAATATCTTGAAAGCAAACTTGCTGCTTTGAGCATGAAACTTTAACTACTGGCACATTTCCTGTGGATGTATCTGCAGTAGCTCTAGGTTAGGGGTAATAACTCAAATTTAAGTTTTTGTTAGATCTTTGTTTTCTAGGATTAAAAAAAAAAGTGAAAATATTTCTGGATTTTTTTCAAATTCATCGTGAAAATAGTAGCTGCTCTGATGAAAACTGTCTACCACTTCGTGTTGTGGAGAAAAAGTTAATTATTACACAGTTGATATCTGCAAAGACAGCACATGGAAAAGGGCATAAGCAATGAAGCAGCTGGTAATTCTGATGTATGGGAAATTAACCCCTTTGCAAAACAGAAGCACCACTAGGTTTATAGCTCGAATTCCCAGATTCTGATGGGCCCTCACAGTCAGAGCTGTCTCTTAGGAGTGATGTCTCAGCTGAGGACAGTCCAGAAATTGCAAGGCAGTCTCTAATACAGGTGTTGTTTCAGTTTCAGCAGCTGCTTAAAGAAATGAAGGGAATACTCATACACCCAGCAGATAAGCAAAGAGGCTGTATAGAAGCAGTAAGACAGAAATGTGTATTTTATTTTTGTGCAGGGAAATCTAGAGCATTGACATTTGCCCACTTTTTTTCCTGTTTCATTAATTTACTCTAGAAGTAAAATAGATGTAAATGTCTTCCATAGATATTTCTCCTGTGATGGTCTGAGAGCAGGTTTCTGTCACGAGTCACATTTTGGAGTACTAGAAAACCACCACTGTATTTTAGGATTGGAAGTTTGGGGAAAGCTTGGATTTAAGGTTGGATTTGAACTTTCTGATTGTACCATATTTGACTTTGTCTTCCCTGCACATAGGCATAACCATTTCCTAACAGAAAAATGTGTTTGTTTCTAGAACAAGTCAGTACTATGTGTGCTATGTTTGATATGAAGAAACGTGTAGTTATAATTCAGAAGAAAAGGAGAGGGTAGAAGTTTAGTAAACAAGAAACTCTTTATTTATTCTTTAATCTGAATATTTATTGGTTCATTAGTTAAACTTGAAATGTAGAATAATAGTAATTGCATTGTTTAAATCTATATGCACTTGTAAGTAAGACTACAATGGTTACTTTCTGCAACGTCTTAGTAGCCATGCACAGCTTTAGTAAAAAATTTGAGAGGAACTACCTTACGCAGCAGAGAGATTGCAGATCTAATGATGTATTATTGGAGGTTTTTCTGTGTGTCAGTATATTTTTCAGTATTTCACTTTTTTTCACTTTTTTTTCTGTGTGTCAGTATATCTTTGAGTATTTCGCTTTTGGGGGGAAGGAAGTTGTTTATATGGAGAGGATGAGAGCAGATCAAATGGAGCAGAAATACGTGTGAATTGGGTTTTAACTCATAAGCAAGACACAAAATGGTGTATTTTTTTAAATTTTGTGTTGAGAAGGTTAAATTTCAGTGTGGGGCTGGGGGGAGGGTGGAGTGTTTGCTGTTTATAATTCTGCCAACAGTTAGCCTAAATGTTCTCTGGTGGTGGTAGACTTCTATTTGGAAATACCCTCAGCAGGTTCCTTAACCAACAGCTCCAAAGTGCCCTTCTTCCTTGCCAGAGAGTAACAGGTCCTTCCACACAGCCAGAACCAAATTGTTTTATCTGGCGTCTACTGAGCCAATATTTTTTGTCTAGAGTTAAAAAGTAAAACCTTTGCAGTTGTTCTTCTCTCCATTGTATTATGATAAATAACTACTCAAGAAGAATTTATCCTGAGGTGAAGTTTTGTTGCATGCCTGTTTTCTGTAAAAAAATACTAAGATAAAACTACAGTATTCATAGACTGTATCATGTGACTGTGCAGCATTTTAAAATTGTTGCCAAAGGCAGCAAGTTGTTTCAAGAATTTGCTTTCCAAAATCTTGCTGAATGTAATAGTTTACCACTTTCTATGGAGACATATTGTGTTGCCCTCTATTATCACTCTGATTTTAGACCTTTCCAGACCCACTGATAAAAAGCAGGGCAGACCAGTAGGAGGCTCTCACTACTGAAACACTTGGTGGTGTCTGATGTCCACACTGCACACTTTTCAGGGTTTGTTTCAAACTTCTGCTAGTCTGGGTCTGTGATTCTGTGAATGCCCATTAGTGGGTAGAGTGCTTTAGGTGCTCTTCTAAGAGATCTTCCAGTTTAATTTTGTCCAGAAGGAGTGTTCTATGTGTGCTCAAGCCACTGTGGATCCCAGTGTGGAGACAGTCTACAGTATTAAAAAAAAATTAATAAAAAATATTACAGTAAACATACAGTGAATTGTCAATAGTAAAACCCTACTAGTATGTATGCTTCTATTTTACAGCTTTTTCTATTTTACAGCGGTAAAACCTTTAAGTTTTCTCTTATTTTATACATGCCAAAATGGCATCACATGTAGGTGTACTTTTATTTAAATTCATTATAATGCTAATGGATTTTTTTAAAATCCTGATGGGTGTTTTTTCTCTATGGAAATTACTTCCATGATTTCAGCCTGCGCCTCCTTCATTTCAGCTCTAATTTTTTGTCTTGTCCTCCACTACTGGATTCAAATTTACTTTTATGTTGTTGAAGTGTCTGGCAGATGTCTTTGTCTGACCTGAGTGCTCTTTAACACCTGTCAGCCTTCTTTCTCACTCTTATTTAAATTCTCAAAAGCTTTAGCATTTTTGTTTGCCAGCAGTTTCATTCCAGTTGGATGAGAGTTCTGCTGCCCCAAAACTTCTGATGCCCCAATAAAACTCTGCTTTAAATTCTCTAGTCTTGCTTAGCACAGCCAAGTATGAAATTTCTGCTATGTTTGTATTTACAATGGGAAGCATTTCAGACATCTGAATTCTTCATTGTTTTCTTTCTTTTTCTGCATGAAATCCAAGTGCAAGCTTCCAGTTAGACTGATGTAAAGTAGATGGGGGAAACAACTGCATCTCCAGTTTCACTACCAAAAGATAACTTAGCTAAAATTGAAGGTTTGTGTTTTGGTTAAAATTTAGCATGGCACATAAGGACCAGATGTGAAAACAGGAATGATGGAGTTAAACAGGTATGTGTATTCATGGGCTTTTACAGTGTCTTTACCAACAGAGAAGGGAAGTATTTGAATGAAGCAAATTAAAATTCACTGGGTTTTGATGCCCTCTTGGCATTTTCAGGACTTCTGGGGAGTCGTAGGTTGGTGGCTGAGAACGAACAGGTAAAATGGTTTCCTCACCAACCACTACTGATAAGATAAGACAGCAATGGCTCCCCTTCACCAGAAATAATGTTTTCTTGAAGTTAACAGAAAACTCATGTTAAAGCAGAATTTATTAGTCCTTGAGGCTGAAAAGTTGCTGTCCTGAAACTATCCTAAGACAGGAAAAGGAGAGAAGGCAAAATTGAGAAAAACAGACTGTACAAATTTGGAAGACAGACCTGTTGGTGTTTTCTTCTTCCCTGTATGGCAAAAAGTTAAGTTACAGTTTTTTGGTATAAAGTGGAGATTAAGGCCATGAGTATTCGTTATGTTATGTACAAGTTGTTCACATTTGAATATAGTCATAAATAATTACTTTCCAAAACTCATTGTATCTGTAAGCTAAGACAAGCACATAGAAATTTATTGTCCAGACACTAATATTTCCTGTTATATGTAATCTCAGATTTGACTTCTGAGGAAGTTCATTAAAAAAAAAAAAGATAAATTAATCTCCATTAATTTCTCCTGTTAAATAGTTGAAATGACACAGTTTTGGGGACTTAGCAAGTTATATTTTCTAAATTAAGCTCAAATATTCAAAGTAATTTAGATTAGTAACATGTTGTAGAATATACAGAAGTATGCAGCTCCAAGTGAATGAGAGAACATATTAGCTAACTATTTTGGCATTAACCATGCTAAAGCAAAGCCAAATGAACTTACCTTATTTATTAATATTATTTGTAATGAAATATTCTTTCACAGTGTCCATATAACTTCTCCTTGTATATTTCATTTACTCTAGATATTCAGTAATTATCTAAGCTAGTGGCACTCAAGTAACTAACCAAGGGTATTGTTACTATGTAAGATGATTACATTGATTCAATCTATAGGTTTTATTTTGTGGATGACTGTTTCATTAGAGTAATACCAGGTTAGAGAGGGGCTGTCTTCCACTCATTTCCAAAAGAAATATGAAGTGCCTGTTTTATTGTCTGTTAACAAAAACATAGTATTTTCCCCATCAGTCAAGGTGAATTACATTTAAAAACATCCTACGTTTCTCTGTTTGTCTTGAGGGCATTTTAAAAATCTGATGTGCTTAATATTTCTTGGCCATATTGACTAACCAGTATAGTCTTAAACAAAGTTTGAAACTGCATTTGTCTCCATTTGGTTTCTTGCTAATAAAGTCCGAAACACCCCAGAAGAAATGGATGATTTCTCTTGAGATGATTTCTGCCACATGTAGCTAATTACCTATGTTTTGCCCCCTGAAGTGCCATACAGGAATTGTTAACAATTAACTTTTTGGAGAGACATCCCTTGAAAGGTTTTGTAGTGCTGTGGTGATTGACAGCTGCCTGTTACATGTCAGTTCCTGTCTTGTACCTCTACTGTAGGGCTTTAATTTCTGTTTTAAATGGGAAAGTGTCTTGTTGCTTTGTGTTTGTGCAGAGTCTGGCCTGTGGCAGGAGCTGCTGGACCTCATCTTGGTCTTGCACCTCAGTGCAAAAGCTTCCTGATGATGGTTCCATGTCCCCAACTCTCTTGAGTGGTGTAATGCAGCCAGCAGTGGCCTGTGAATGCATACAGGAGTGTTTCCCACTCTGGTAGCCTGTCAGGAATGAGTGTGACCTTTTTCCCAAAACCTCCTGAAGAAAACGGCCATGAACGTGGTTGTTTCTTTATCTGGAGAGTTATGTGACTGTCCTTCCAGCGAACCATTGCAGGCATCACCACAGCTGCTCTCGAGTCATGGTTGTTAAGAAGCAGATTCTTAAGGCTTTGCTGAGTTGGAAGAGTGGCTGGCGATCTGGGAGGAACTAAGACACACATCATAAAATCTTTCAGAAGAGCTTCATGTCCTGATCTTCTCATTTGTAAGAAACAGTAATCTCTGCTTGCCCTGATTTTGGGAAGGGTCCTTCTACAAATTCTGTATGTGAACATGAGTGTCTGCAGAAGGGATGCTTAATTTGAGCCAGGAATATTTATTTCTGCCTGCTTCAAAATCAAAGATAGCACATTTAAAATATTTAGGGGTGGTTTTTTTTGAGATGCTTTTGTTGATACTCAATCGATCAAGTCAAGGTTGCAATAGACTCCAGATGGTTTTAAACCTGATCTTCTGAAATGAAAAGTCAGGAAAACCTCGAGAATAATAAACCTTTTTTTTGCTCTCTCATTGCTGTGCTTTTATGGAGTCCTTGCAAAATCAGTTGTGATTTAGTTGTCTATTAATTAGAAAAAACAAGGTTCAAGTGGTTTGGAGAGAAAAGTTCCAGTTCAAAACTTTCTTCTTCATTAGACATTTTCAGATCATATTGAGCTCATTGGCTTTCTGCTTATGTCTTCTATGAAAAAGGCTGAGTGTTGGGCTTGTTCAGCTCTCCCTGGAGAAGGGTCTGGAGTGACCTTCTTGTGGTGTTTTCCATATATGAGGGGTCTTATAAGAAAGAGAAAGATGTTTTAACAAAGATTTTTGTGACAGGACAAGGGATAATGGCCTAAACAGGAAGAAAGTAGGTTTAGATTTTTTTCTGTAAATTAGATGGACACATGAAGAAATGGATAGGTACATTGACAGATGCCCAAGTTTAGTTGTTTTTATATAGTGAAGATAGCTATTATCATAAATAGTTCTCAGTGCATGAAATTTGGCTGAAATGTTCATAAGCATACACAAAGATGAGGAAATTAATATACCTGTATGTATTGCATTTCATTCATCATAATGTGCAATTTAAATTGAGCAGTTAAGTGGGCAATATTTGAGCATCCAAAATCAACACTAGGAAATAGACACCTATTTTTAAGAGGAAACTTAAAAAACAAACTAAGTCTCTACTATTGAAGATTTGACCACCACCTTTTCCCCTTCCTGTTCCCAAGAATTAGCTAGTTCTTTTAAAACCAGACAAAAATGCATCTTCAAATTCCTTTTTGTACCATGTGCAGTACTCAGAGATTTGTTGTAGACAATATTTTTTATTAGCAGAAAATTTCCCTTGCTCAAGGAGGATTGGGTTGACATCTACAAGTTCATGGAACCTGACAGGATGCATCCACGAGTGCTGAGAGAGCTGGCAGACACCATAGCAATCATCTTTGAAAGGCCCTGGCGATTAGAAGGGATGCCTGAGGACTAAAAGAACAAGTCACCCTGGTCTCCAAAAAGAGGGAAAGAAGGAGGACCCAGGGAACAACTGACCAGTCAGTGATGGAGCACCTCATTTTGGAGATCATGTCTATCCACATGGGTGCAAGAAACTGCTTAGAGTAGTCAGCATGGATTCACTGTAGGGAAATTCTGCTTGACCAACATGATGGCCTTCTATGATGAGACAAGTACCTGGATGGATGCGGGGAGAGCAGTGGATATTGTCTGCCTTGTGTCAGCAAGGCTTTTAACTCTGTCTCTCACAGCATCCTCGTAGACAAACTCAGGAAGTCTGGATTGGATGAGTGGAGAGTGAGATTGATGGAGAACTGATCAGCAGATCCCAGAGAGCTGTAATCAGTGGCACAGGGTCTGTTTGGAAGCCTCCCACTAGTGGTGTCCCCAAGGTTCAGTACTGGCACGGAACTGTTTATCTTATCCATCAATGACTGGCATGAAGGGGCAGATGCCTCCTCAGCAAGTTCAGTGATGTTGCAAAGCTGGGAGAAGTGGTCAGTACTCCAGAGGGCTGTGCAGCCCTTCAGAAGAGTCTTAACAGGCTGGAGAGATGAACAGAAGAACTGTCTGAAATTCAACAAAGGCAGTTGCAGGGTCCTGCACCTGGGAAAGAATAACCCCCTGCACCACCACGGGCTGGGAGCCAAACTGCTGGAAGGCAGCTCTGTGGAGAAGGACCTGGTGGGTCCTGGCAGACAACAAGCTGTCTATGAGCCAGCAGTGCTCTATCAGTATCTATAAGTATCTGAAGGTAGCATGTGAAGAGGATGGAGCCAGGCTCTTCTTGGTGGTGCCAAGCACTAGGACAAGAGGCAACAGTGTCACCAGAAACCAGGAAAGAGACTCTCCAACCAATCTACTAGGTTAGAAAGACACCATTACTATTAGCAGCACTGGATGCATGGGGAATTCTCCTCACGGTGTGCATGCCTAGTAACTCAACAGACCAGGTTATATTCCTGAAACTAATACATATTCATCACATTTCCTCAATCCATGCATATATGCTAATTATTTCCATGGACTTGTTTGAGTATGGTTCTGGATCTTCTGATGAATCTTTTCTCCTTGAGACTATTTCAAATACAGGATCAGGCTGTAATATATTTTCTTTATCATTCTTTGTTGTGACACACAATCCTTTTTCTAAAAACTAAGATAGGTGCTAGTACATATTGATCATTAATATAAATAAATAAGGAAGCATTGGCTGGCACAAGACTTATTAGTCACAGATGGAGACTTAGCAGAAGGCCACATTAATCTCTGGTATTTGTACTAAGCACTGTATGGTACAAAATTAAGCAGTAATGATGAGTATAGGGATTATACACTATTGTGCTAAAGTTAAAAAAAATTTCCAACATCTTCCCCCACTGCTACATAGGCTTCTTAGAGAAATAGAACTTGTTCAGTAACAACCAGCAGAAACTGATGCACAGAAAGTTCCACCAGAATACAGGGATGAACTTCTTTACTGTGTGGGTGATCAAATATTGGAACAGATTGCCCGGAGAGCTTGTGGTGTCTCCCTCACTGAAGGTATTCAAGAACAGTTGAACTGGGAGAGGAGTGGCTGGAGAGCAGCCCTGCAGAAAGGGATCTGGGGTTACTGGTTGACAGGAGGCTCAACAGGAATCAGCAGTGTGTGCCCTGGCAGCCAGCAGGGCAAACCTCAACCTGGAGTGCACCAAACACAGCAGCAGCAGCCAGTCAAAAGAGGTGATTGGATGATCACCTCTGTATTTAATGCTGGTGCAGTTCGGTTTAAGAAGGATGTGAAGACACTTGAATGTGTCCCAAAGAGGGCACCAAGCTGGCAAAGGGCACAGCAGACACATCCTTGAGGACTCTGTGTTTGTCAGGTTTGGACAAAGGAGAGAAGGAGGCCAAGGGACGACCTCACTACTCCCTACAGCTTCCTGAAAAGGGGCAGCTGAGAGGGAGGTGCTGAACTCCTCTCCCTGGTACCCAGTGCTAGGATATGTGGGAACAGCTAAAAGCCCCAATCCATCAGGGAAGGTTCAGACTTGATCTAAGCCAAGATTTTCCTGACCCAAAGGGTGGTGAAACCCTGGAACTGACTTCCTGCAGAAGTGGTCAGTGCCCTGTGCCTATTGGTTCTTCTTCTTCACCTTCTCCTTCATGAGTTTGGGTGGTTTTTGTGCAGACCATGGGGGATTTGTAATTGGGTAATAAATAAAACTAATCTAGGTGTTACTTCACAATTGGACAGATTGTCCTTGAAAACTGTTAGCAGAGATAGAGAAGCGTCCATTTTACGCATGGTAATTAGAATGTAGCAGAGCTCACAGCTTGTGAGACTGTAACACAGATAAGAGTTAACAAACTTTGAAGTCCAAACAAGAACTTTATCTCTCTCATGCAGTTCAATTCGACCCTAGCACCTGCAAGGCTAATTGTCCCTGAGACAGCCACCTCCCAGTTTCATCTGCAGGCTTACTAACTGTGCATTCAGCTCCTGTACCCGGGTCATCAACACAAATACTGAACAGAACTGGCCCTAGAATTAAGCCTTGACGAGCACCACTGGTCACCAGCCAGATGTAGCCCCATGCATGGCAACCCCTTAAGCCTGGCCCTTCAGCCAGTTCTTCACCCAGTGCATCACGTAGCTGCTCATGTCAGTTAGACAGCTTGTCCAGAAGGATGCTGGGAGGGACAATATCAAAAACTGTACTAAAATCCAGCAGAACTACATCCACTATCTTCCCTTCACCCAGCAGGCAGGTAACCTTTTCACAGAAGGATATCAAATTAGACAGGATTTTCCCTTTCTGAACTCGTGTTGACTAGGCCTGATGATTGCATTGTCTTTTAAACAGTAGCACCCAGTAGGATCTTCTCCGTAATTCTTACAGGTGCTGAGGCAAGTCTAACAGATCCGTAGTTTCTTGGAGCTTCCTTCAAGCCCTACTTGTAAATCAGAAGACTGTCGGCTAGTTTCCAGTCAGTGGGGATGTAACCAGGCTTCAAAGATGTCTGGTCGATGACTTAGAAAGGTCCTTCCATAATATCTGCTTGTTCCTTCAGTACTCCAGGATTAATCTTAGCAGGCCCCACAGACTTACAGACATTCAACTGATACAATTGGTCGCTTCACTGTCAGTGTCCACAAATGACCAGCACTTTTGATTCCCTGAACCCTTCAAAGCAGATTCACAGGGGACATTCTCCTTGAGTAGCTGAAGTTTGCTCTCTTAAAATCCAGGTTGGCAACTTTGTTGGTCTTTTTCTGTCACTGCACCAAAAATGTATTTCTTAACCATTTCATGCAAAGGCTGAGTATGCTATCAACATGTTGATAATTTTAAATACTCATCTGGGGAATATAAGAGTTCCTCCATCTAAGTCTAAGGAAAGCAGAAGGGAAATGCCACATGAGCATTTTATTCTTTCATTGCCTGCTATACAATGCAATCTCTTCCTTTTTGGTGTTTTAAATAAAGCTTTGATTCTTTTGGGATGCTCGCTCAGAATTATAACTGGGATGACATATGTGGTGCTGGAAACACACATTCAGCATGCAAATTCCTGTGAGAAAAGATGCCAGGCTGACAGTGCTTGTTGATGGTAAGAAATCACTGTCAAATATTTAGGACTCAGGCTGGCCTATTTTGAATGATTTTAGTGTGGTTGTGAATATTTTCTCTGTATTCTGAGTGCCAAATCTGTCACTGATGACAGTGATGACATGGATAAATCTGTACTGAAATGCAAGGGGACTGGAGCTATATCCATTACAAAGTGGTCGTTGCAAATAAACTTCCCACCCCTATCCAAGTGTGTCTCATAATGGAGGAGAGTGAAGTTCTGAGCAGTACAATATTCTATTCTCCCACCACGTCCTTCAACAAAATAATGGATTTTTGTGAGGACTGTAATCTCCAACTGGCTATTGAGCTATACAAGAGAAAAGAAAAAAATGTGGGGAGAAAAAATTATATATTTGAATGGCCAGTTTGAATCTTCTTTAGTTATACTTGTTGTTCTTCTTGACCTGAGCAACATGTCTTTGAATTTCATGGGTGTAGAAAGAAGTCAGTCAATCAGTCATTGTAGAAAGGAGCAGTCAGTCATTGCTAGCACCAGATCTGGGGCATAACATTTCTTCAAAGCTTGCTGTTATACAGCAGAAGCCATTTTCCTGTCCACTGAAAGTAGATATCGTTTCTTATCCTAGGTCAGTGAATATAATAACAGCAAATCATTTCTTCCTGTAGCAGAGATCAAGAAGGAATGCGAAAGTGTCTCCTAAGTTCATTCTTTGCTACTTCCAGCGTCTCTCTTTCTTGCCTAGAGGTATATGAAAGTTACAGTCAGAAATGAAAGGGAGAAAAGAGCATTTGTGAGATTCCCCCACTCAATGAAAGGAATTCTGTTCATCAGTTTGTTTGCACTGAAGAAATTATAGAGGCCAGGCTTTTATGAAGCCCCTAATCCTAACATGAAACCTCCAAATATGAAGCCAGTTCTACTAAAAGGATGGCAGTATATGAGAGGATTTGTGGGCTCATGGTTTGCTGCCATTGTATAAAACATAAAAAAAAGGCATCATAGGGGTTGAGAAGTACAAGATTGAGAAGTACAGGAAACTAAAAGAAGGTGTTGGCCAGCAGCCTGTTGGATCATTCTTCTTATTTTTGCAGTATAGGAGATTTCCAAGTTAGAGTTTCAAGTAGGAGAGCTACAGAGATTTGCCAGTTTGTCTGGGAAGACTCCTGGGAACAGATAAACAGATTTGAATTTTGTGAATTCTTGCATAGCATAAAGGTGCCTTCCAGTAACACTCAGTGATTCAGTGCTAAGAAGAAGAAACTGTGTCTTTCCACAAGTTAGGTGAACGTTATCCTGTCTTTTAAATTAACTCCCACACTTCTCTAATACCCAGAAAAATAAGATAATATAGTCTAGATAGAAGGGATCCTATAGACTCTTCCCCTGTAAAAATACACAAAAAAGGAAGGGCAGTGACACTAAATTTATTATGAACTGATTCATAATGAGAAAGATTATGCTGTATTTTTTATCACTTAGGAATTGTAGAGTATTAGTGACCTTAGTAAAGGCCCCTTTAGGCAGAGAATTTAACTGCAACACTGCACAATAATTATCCAGGCAATATGAAATCTTCAGCAGCTTGTCTACTTTTCACTCTTATCTGCAATCTATTATTCTCTGTAGTCTCATAAATGGATATAAAGAAAATGGTTCTGATTTTTTTAAGCCATCACTAAAAATGCTAATTGAACCTATAATCATGAGCCTGCTGAGGATAGGGCATCAAATGCACAAGCTCAAGGATAAAATGTCACACTGGGCCAGTCTAAGGTTTGCCTGAATTTGGAAAAGGACCAGAGACTTCTTGGTTATTGTAGTTTCGCTCTGTATTTGTGGTGTATTTTGCACTGATTTGTGGAAAACGAGAAAATATTGTGGAATCTCATTTGCAAGTGAGAAGATTAAACAGAATGAGTTTCTCCTTTTGGTGGTGTTCAGAGTAGAACAAGAATTAGTATTTATGGCATATGTCAATCTTTAAGATATGTCTGTGAAAAGGAATTAAACTAATGAAACTCCCATTTCAAGTAGCTTTTGTATTCCCAGATATCTTTCTAGGTTGAAAAAATGTTTTCATCCCTTTATTTATGTGCACGTTAGCACACATGCTGCTGGCATTTTAACTGCTTGCAGTATTCTAAGGGAACTATGCTTTCATTTTTTTTTTGTGCCTGTGATTTCTGGGGTTTTGCTGCACATATAGACTAGGCTGCAGAAGATAGAGAGTTGTTTCACAACTCATGCTGCAACAAGTGATGGGCAAACAAGGGATTCACTCTCCCTGTGCTCAGTGACATGAGAAGTGTTCACTCAGGCTGGTTTTTGCTAGGACTGCGGAAGACATTCATGTGTGAATGTGTGAAATTCTGGAATCATTTGCTGTCTGTGGATAATTTGTACATTAGATATACAGAACCAACCATTTAAATGTCTAACCTCAGGGTGCAGTAACTCTTTTCAGTTTACTGGCACTCACCTCCACAGGGATTCCCTTCTGTGTCCTTATCATAAATAGGTTTGAAACAGATGTGTTCATTAATTGGGTCTAATAATGATTATAATATATTCTGTCTTTCCACACTGGGATTTTATTCACTGTAAAGTCATTTTTTTATTAAGTGTTCCTCTTCAAGGGTAGCCTTGCTAGGGCTCTGTCTTGCAAATAACTGATACACTGAAGTCTATCCATTTCAGCACAGGAACAGTATAAGCTTTGATAGTAGGGATTGGCAGGATTGGGTCCAACAGTGTTCAATATTATTTTGAAGCATAATAAATTTGCTGGGTTTTCTCTATGTGTTTAAGGAGTCATTGATATGACACGGGAGCTTTTAGACGTACGAGTTTTTGCTGGAACTATGGATAACTTTTATTTTCAACAGCTACCAAAAGCCTGGTTGCCTCAGAAAATGTTCTCTGAATAGCATTCACATAATAGCAACTTGGTGCTGTGTGTATTTGTGTGAAAAGACAATTGATGATATTTTAGGGTTATAACAAAATGGCTCTTCTTAAGTACATCCTTTTAGAAAAATTGGTTGTATTTATCTTGCTCAAAATCTCAGCCTAAAAGCTTTTATTATTGTTAAGTCAAGCTCTTACACAAGTAATGATTAGTAGAAATATTTCTGGAACTCATTTTTTTTACTTTATTGCCAGTCATATTTGATTTTAAACATAAACGTTCTCAGCTTTGTTTCATCTTTGTTCGTTTTCTCTTCCTCCCCTCTGCTGCTGTCTTTGGTGATTGTGCTGATTTCCACCCATTCCCTAAGTCTTTTTTCTATATACCATTTTCTGCATCCAGATGTTTATGTATTAGAACAGACTGTGGTTTTTTCCTTTTCCCTGGGTAACGGTATGACATCTGTATTTAGGTTTTTTGCTGCTGTTGTTGCTTTCAAGTGTGTGCTGCCATCTATGGAGTAAACATAGAAATAAAACTGGTGTAAAAAAAGATGTTTTATCAGAAGATCATGGAAAACAAGATCTAGGTAGTGGAGGAGGTATCATAGAACAGTTGGCCAGATCTCTAGAAATCCTGTTTCTCTGTAGCCCCAGATCTCACACCAAGCATGGGTGAAAGTACACCTTTTAGAAAATTAATGCTTTCTAATAACGAAATTATTCAGTTGATTTCTTTAAATCAGGGTAAGTTTGCTTTGTCCTTCAATCTGGTAACAATCCTTTTTCTTTTCCTTCCCTGTTACCTTTCACATGTCCTTGTTATCCAGCAGTTTTTAAGATCTGTTTACTATCTCTTTCTTAATTTGTTTTTCAAAGCTTAATTTTAATTCCTTATCCTTCCCCAGGATCTTGTTAACTGAGTTTATGCCTCTTCTCAGTGTTCAGTTTCAGCCTGACAAGTTCCAGGTTTCCCTCCTTCAGATCTTTTCAGAATGCATTACTGAAGATTTGTCCCCATTCTGTCTCTCTTTCATAGCATTTTGTTCCTTGATATCTGTTTTAGAGCGTACATTTATTGCAACACATCTATTCAAGATGGTCTAAAAAGCACTTGGAGAAGTAATTTTCTCAGTACTGGGGTATCCATGCACGTAGAGAAGCGACCACTTTTGTCTTGATGCTATTCATGTGCTTTCAGCTTGAAGATTTTTGACTAAGGGTTTAGCATCTCACAACCTTGAATGAGGTTAGGTGTGTGAATTCCTGGCAATCAGACTTCTATTCATTTCAGTTAGATGTGGCAAATAACAACTACGTCTTTAGGTCTTTCCTCAGCAAAAAGACTGTTGGAGTTGGTGTATATTTAACCACTGCTTCTTAAATGCTTTCTTATAACACAAGGCATGAGGCATCAAAAAGAAAAGTTTAACCTATGTGGATGAAGCATTCTTAAAAATATCTTCTGACATTTTCTTCTTATTGCTGAACTCAAAAATTGATCTTATTTTCCAGCATCAAACAAAATGAAGGAAAAAAAAATCAATGCTGAAGATTGATCAATGTTTTTCAAAACTGACTTAATAAGATAAAAATCAATGCAGCTGTATTATTTGCCATTCTTTTATCGCCAGGAACATTCAAACATGGTAATATTTGGTTCTTAAATTAAACGTGAAAATATTTCAGTTACCTCCTACAGAGGCAAAAAAAATATAAGGAGGAATTTATTTAGTCAAAGTTCAGTTTTCTTTTTAAATCTAGTTTTGGAAATTTGAGTTCTGCAGAAACTGAAAACAGTTTGATATTTTAAGTGACAGTATATAATTATTCCTTTAATCACACAGACTTAAATAGAAAAAAATTATTACTCGTATTTGCAAATTACAAGCTCTGATCCTCCCTTCCTCCTGCAAATATCAGTTCCATCTTGCTTGGTTGAGAGATCTGTACTCAAAAAATTGGAGATAAGGTTGGGAATTGAATTTCCCTCATGGCAGGTTCACAGTGCATTGAATATAGAGCTTTACTGTTCAAATGCATTGGCTGATTAACCTTTTTTTGGAAAAAATGAGTGAGTTATTTGTAATTTGTTCTTTTTTTTTTTCCCAACATTAATTTCCCTTTTCTGTTCCTGCTATCCCCAGTAATATTAAGATCTCTTATTGATTTATTTAAAGAAAAGCTTTAGAAACTGACTTCTGTTATATTATTGAACCAATCCCTAAAACATAAGTTTGGCCTGACAGTTGAAAGGGTTTTTTGAAAAAATTAGTTGCATTTCAATATTCCCATTAACCTGCTGCCTTGGGTTTAGCCCTTTGGGCTCCCTATTTGAAATTTCTCTTAACAACTGAGTGCTAGAAAATGTCCTTTTAGGGAAGAAAATCATTGTACTCACATAATCACTGGAATGTGTGAACTGGGATTTTTGGGAAGTGCCAGATGTTGAAAGACTCCTGATAAAATCCTAGATATTGGCGAGCCTCTGGTATTGGCATCTTTTGTTTTAAAGATTTATTTCATGAGCACAGGCAGACAGCTTTCTGCATAAATTTCTACTGAATTGATTCCCTATCTGCAAGCTGGGCCAGAATGTCATCAAATAGGAAATCAAGCCTGATAGTAGTTAGACACAGACTTTGAGAAAACGGAACTTAATCAGGTTCTCTGTGGGGCCAGCTACTTTCTCATCTGCTTTTCATATTCCTTTACTAATTGATTAATATGGTGAGTTTGCTCCTCTCCTCCAGCAGCTCTGAGCAGCAATATGTGCATTCATTGGGATCAGACAGTCCCACCCCTTCATCTCTCATTCATCATCAGCTTCACAATCAACAATATCTGTAATCACATAACGAGAGAGCTTGTACTTGTAGCTCTCCTCTTCCTTTCCTCCTCCCTCCATGCTGTGAGAGTGAAATGGCATGGCATATTGCATAGCTAAAAGCTTATCAAGCCTGAATTTGTTACACCTCTGAATTTGGCAGGCAAGCATTCACAACCACTGCACATATATGTGGCTCATCACCACGTGAGGCTGGACACCCTGAGAAGACAGATAATATTGGATTCGTTTTCTCGTTCCTCTGCAAACAATCAAATAGACTTAAGCTATGCAATATGATATTCCCTAATTGACAGCTTTTCCAAGGTTCATTTGTTAACTGAGAGCATGACATGTATTGAAGTTGTTTCTTCATAATGCATTTGGCATTAACAGGAGAAGCTGTTAAATGCCTCAGACATCAATGTCTCAGCAATAATATTTCACCTACAGTTTTGACTTTCCGACTAGTGACTTCGTTATTTGCAAGAGCATGTGAAATAAGCCGAGGACAGGACAGGGCGGGGGAAAAAAGCTTAAATGCATTTTCCTGCGAAAATTTGTGAGACTTTTTTTGCTGCTTGGGACATTTAGTTGAGTTTTATGATTCAACTTTTCTTCATTTCTTCAAAGTATAAAACCTTGGTTTCTTGCTTAACAAAGTGTTCACTGGATAGTCATAGGGCTTCAGAGTCCCTTTATTTTAGTATATTTATAAATAGATATGTCTGATTTTATTTATAGTGATGAAGAGTTTGTGTGTAAAAGATGTGCTCAAGAGTTTGGCTTGCCTGCATCCACAAGAGAATAAAATAAAATGCAAAAAGATCCTCTATTTCAAAGAATCTTAAGCTTCTCCCACATGAAGCCCAGGCTTATTTGAAGGAATAAATTATCTGTGTAGAAGAGACCAGAGGATGATTTCTCCACTGATCTTGTCACTACTTTTCATTTGCTGTTTTCTTGCTGCTAGTTTCCATAAACACTTCCTTAGTTTCTTGGAACACAGATTGTGGCAGAACTGTAACACTCAGCACTTTTCATTCTGTTAAAGATTTCCATTATCTACTCTTCTTGTAACTGTTCATAGGATGATCACACAGGATCTGTAAGTGCTAATTAAGAGATTTATCACAAATACATCATCATTAATAGCTGTTGTTTCTCCTGCATCCCATGAACGTTTTAGTTACTAGATAAATTTATCTTGGATGTAAAAAATGTTTTTATTTCAGGTTTTTTCATTACTTAGTGTAAGCAAGTTACTCTAAATATTTAGGTTAATTTTTCTAGCACCTAGTTAAGTTTCTGCATGTAATCCTCCTTCTGGGAAGAGTACATGCCTGGAGAAATACATGAAATGTTACAGATGTTTTCAAAATAATTGAGGCGCTTCAGTGGTGCTTTGACTAGCACTGTTTAGGAAGTGAAACACAGCTTTTTAGATGAGGAAAAAATGAGTGAATGGGTCAGGATGCCTTCATTTCACAGGAATAAAGATCCTAGCTTTGACAGAGGGGCCTATTCAAATAACACCAGGGAAGAATGAGCAAAGCTAGATTCTGTTTAGAAAAGCCTAGAAACAAGCTCTTGAAAGCCCTAGGGTCTGGAACCTAAGCACACATCTCTCCTCCCTCTGTAAACATCAATGGCCTGACTTTCTGCTGCAACCAAATATTCCTGAGCCCCTGGGGGACATTCTGGACCTGTCCCCAAGTACCTCCTCTTTTGTTTGCAAGGTCTGCCATAAATGCCATTTGGGCGCCCGGCGAGCACTGACTCCAGAAACACTTCTGTCTTGCAGGGCAAGCACAAGCTGCATGTGGACACAGGCCTGGAGGGCTCCTGGTGTGGCCTCATCCCCATCGGGAACCCCTGCGAGAGTGTGACCACGACAGGCCTCAGGTGGAACCTCAGTAAGTGATGAGATGACTGGGACGGTGGGTTTGGTGTGGTCCTGACCCTACACTTAGAGTGGCTTCACCAGTGATGAAGGGCCGTACGAGTTTGAAGGTGAAGCATGGCATTGAATCCCTGCCAGGCCGGGTATTTTTTTCCTAGAAATGAAGGGATTTTTATAAAAAAAGCAAGAGAAGTATGTTTTGACCTGAGATATCACAGGCAGAAACACATTTTCCATTTGGGAGTCATTGTGCTCTTCAAACAGAACATTTGTTGAGGCCATGATACATTACCATCTTGATACATTGCCCTCCAGGGAGAAGAAGCCACGAGTGTCTAACCTCCTGCTTATAAGCCATAAAGTTACAACAGACAAATAATAGTGTGGTACAGATTATTAAAGCTACCTCACTTCGCCTGAGCTGCTTCATGTATATTGTCTGTTTCTCAACCCTGAATGAATAGATCCTTTTTCTTACTTTAAAGTGGAAAAGAGTCCATTTGATCTAGAACCAGGGACATTTATCTGTAGAGAAAGGAGGTTTTATGACCCCCCAAAAAATCGAAACAATCTTCATCTTCCTGCCTCTTCCCTCCACACTGAGTCATTTGGGATGTATTTACACAGGAAAGTAATGGGATATTTTCAATGAAGATTCATAAAAACTTAATTGGGAGCACAGCAGTAATTGAGAGGCGCTAGTCTCAGTCTGATTGACATTTCCAGGCTTCAGAGCCATTCATGCAGAAAGGGCATGCTGCTCTCACAGTTTGCAGTGCAGTGCCTTTACTGGCTAAGAATGAATGTGAGTGACCCACTGTGCCAGCCAGCAGAACATCTACTGGTTCCACTGAGAGCTTGAGCATGTGCAGTTAAGGTGGTGGTAGGCATTAGTAGCTCATTAATGATAAAAGATGTAAGCATGGCATTAGTTTTGGATTGTGTGAGAATTTCCAGATGAAGAGCTGTCTGGCTAGCAATGTTTCTGTCCTTTTAAATTGGACTGGAAGAGCTGAATGTATTGCATAAGAGACATTCCCTTCGTTTAAAAAAGAGTCAGATATTTTCATTTGTATGTATAAACACAGTTGACATATAAACTGCTGAATTTTCATCTGCTCATCTCCTGTTGTCCAGCAACTTCTGTGACCCATTGCACTGAGGTACTAATTTCTCTAGAAAATGTTCTATCCTTCAGAATGAGGTGCAAGAAGCTCACACCAGCTGCATGTTAATAAAGGAAGCATCTCTGAACCCTGTGTTGTATTGCAAAAGGCTATGGTGTGGATCAAAATGTGGTAGATGCAATGAGGTTGCAGCCCTTTCTTCTGATTTTTATTAATTGAAAAAGCCATTTTTCAGATACAACAGATTTTTTTTCAGTTTAATGCCATAAATTTCATCAAATTTACAGGGTCCTTGTTAGAAATTTAGTAATTTTAGAGATGGTCTGTCTGCTCTGTTTCTTTGTTACTACTAAATTATGGTTGCCAAAGCTAAAGAGAAAGGGATTGCAAGTCAGCTGTGCCAGCTGGAGGGGGATGCAGGGGGCAGATGAAATGGCAGCAAATATTTTTTGTCGCTAGGGTTGGGTTAAGATATCAGTTTTTAAATGTTGGTCATAACTAGATATGGACCTACAGGGATATTTAATACGCATAATTTCATCTTTTTTTTTTCTTTTTCTGGGGAACAAAAAATTATTTATGTGACTGTTTCCTGCTTGTTTCATCTTAACACAATGCTATCGTCTCTGCTTCTCCCCCACCTTGTTGCTGTTATTTTCCAGGAGGAAAGAGAGCAGATATTTACTGTGTTTTCCTTAGTGATGTATATCTTGCATCCCATTACAGGCTGTTTTCAGTCTCAAAATTCATATTTCTCCCAGGTTGTAGTTCTTTCATTTATTTCTCCATATTAATCACAGGTCTATCTGTAAAACCAAACAATGATCTGGTCTTCCTTGAAGAGGCTCAATCTATCTGAGACATCAAGGTCATTACAACCTGAATCTGCTCTCTTGCCCAAGTGACTAGAGCTAACCTTTTCACTCATCCAAATGCAGAATAACCTTTGAATAAAGTTATTGTTCAGACACTGATTAAAAAATTAAAGTGCAGTTCCATCCCCCAAAAGGGAAACCAAGATCTCCAATACAGCAGTTGGTTGTGACTCGGTTGAATTTTTTCCCCAATAAATAGGACCTACATTCTGATAGTTAACGTTTGATACTAGCTTCCATTGTTAAGTTAATGCACTTTTATGCTGCCTGTAGTTTTGCGCTTACTTCAAAAAATATTAATCATTCTGTAAATTGGGATGGAGAAGCAAAGGATCAGCCGTGAAGAAACAGAATAATAATAGCTGAAGTGTGATATGGATGTCAGCCTTGCTGCTGATGGCTGGCAATGGCAGAGTTTTACCTGGTCATTCAGTAACAGCAATCTGAGCATACACCTCAATGTAAATATATTGTAAACCTTAGTGAATAATTTTTTTTGTGGTTAAAAATTCATTTTCATGTGTAAATCGTAAAAGAAATGGAATTTTTAAGCTGAACATGACATGAAAGGCCTATTCCTCCAGCTTGTTGTGGAATTAATTGGATGTGACCTAACAAGTTGGGTTTTAAAGAGTAATTTTTGAGCCCTCAGAATATTTAGGTATCTGGGCAGTAAACTAATTCCAGAATTTTAGTTCAAACACTGATGCATTGGGTGGTAGGGGAGCCCTCATTTTTGCAAACAGTAATTTCCAGCAAATCAAAATTCAAATAACACTGCCGTACAAGAAAGAGCTGGCTTTGCATCAAGGTTTTTGATGTTTAACACCAATTTCTGCCTGAGCATATCTAGATTACTCTGCCAATTAAAATTTGTAAAACCTTCAAGAGGTAGTCAAACATTATCTGTGTCCAGTGTACAGGTGCTGTCATGATACTTCGTAGGTTCTGAATAGAAAAAGATAAGGATAAATACCTAGGACAGAAGCTGTATTGAGTAAGCTACCAAAGATCTCATTTCAATGGCTGAATTAGATAAACTTGAAATCTGTAAGTTATTCTGCTAGTAGAGAAACAATGATGTATTTTAATATTACAGAATTCAGTACTTTTTTTTATGTTTGTTTGAGAATGCAGCATGTATGCATGCTTTATGCATGCTTATCTTCATTATTTGCTAGCACTTCTCACAAATAGAATTTTCATTTGTTTTAGTTCTCATCTTATGGGTGAAAGAACTTGGAGAAGAAAGTGGAAAATTGATTAGGGAAAATATTTTTATCCATACTTGCTATTGTGTAGCACATACTCAGAACACATTATAAACATATTCTTTCCATTCCCAATGGGATACAGATCTTTTGTCTATTAAAATCTGATTTACAGCACAGGAATCAGATAATGCTTTATCTGATTTGACTCACCTGGCTGCTTGCTGATAACAGCTCTCATGTCTAATAAATAAATAACAAAAAATCCAATAATGCCAAAATTACCCAGCATTCTTCATTAGGTCCTCAGTGGTGCTTTCATGGAAGGTAAATAAGAATGAAGGTAGAAATCAGCAGCACTGCTCATCAAAGAAGAGGTTGGAGGGTAATGGAAGGCTTTTTTAGGAAATGCTTCCTTTTCTGTGAAATTACTCTAGAAAATAATCTTGCCAAGTAATTTATTCTTCATTCCTGTGGCCTTTTAGATATGCTGTATGTCATGCCTGTACTGAAAGTGCCAGCATATATGTGTGTGTATGTATGTGTGTGTGTGTGTGTATATACCTATCTATACCTATCTATCTCTCCATCTCTCTCTCACTCTCTTGCTCTCTCTCTATATATAAAATCTGTGTGTATGGTATTGTGCTTTCCAGATAATTTTCATGCCAATTTGGCTTTTTTAGGCAGAAAGTTAAATTGCTGTAAAATGCTGCCATTCAAAAGAGTGCCACTGTCATTTCACTTCAAAAGGCAATAGCAATAACAACGGGAGCAAGACCTTCCTCTAACTGTAACAACAGAGCATCCACTGACTACTAATGTCGCAGGTAGATGAACAGGATCCCAAATCTTTTTGATGCTGTTTACATCGTTGGTAAAATTGAGATGTTTGCACTGTTTTACTTCACTGAAATTTTATTGATGTTGCATTGTGAATGAAACAAAAAGTTTACAGAAGCAGTTGTGGTTTGTGTTTTAGAAGAATTCATAGTCTAAAAGATGAAAGAAAATTAGTAACTTCTTAAAAAAAGGAAAAGAAAAGAGGGTCAGGAACTGTTCTGGGAAATGTTGTAAATTAAAATGGACAGGGATCTGTGCTAGTGAGGCTGTTTGGATAAGCACTCTCTTACCTGTTTCATAACTGAAATAGTTTATATCACACATTTTGCTACCCCAGTTCTGACTGAGGCAAACTAAGTGGCACTTCTGGGAATAGCTTTGTTTTCAGTGGCAGAGTAAATATCTTCACAGCTGGATTCCTATTTTCCTCCTCTTTCGTCTCTTTCCCTCCCTTCTCTTGTTCATCACTGGCAGAAGATACATTATCAGTGATGTAGTTTTTCACTTATCCACTGCAGACTCTGGGTAGGGGTGGAGTGGACAGAAATGATGTTGCTGATCCCAAAGCATTGGGTGGCTTTGACCTTTGGCAAACTGTTTGCCCACAGGAGTGCTGCTGTCTGCCTTCCAGGGTCATATCATTTATTACAAGGCATGGCCTGCTGAAATGCTTTTCCAATGAAGCAGATGTTCTCATGGTGGCAGCCTGGCATCCCACTGCCTTACTGCAAGTCAGCAAAAACAATGAGGGCCTTGCTTAGCATTGCATAAAATGATTTTGAACCACGAAGGCCATTTGGTGTACATTAAATGAGTGATGAACACAGAACTCTCTTGTGCTGGGCCTCTAAACGTGCGTTTGCATTTTTTGCTGAACAGCAGCTTGAAAACTCAGACTTTGTGAAAAGGCTTGAAATGGGGATTTGAGGTCACGCATTCAGTTCTTTTCCACATATTTCAATAAATGTTTGGAATTAGTGAGAGATATTTGGATCCAGCTCCTCTTTAGCGAGGTAGCAGGGTCCCTGGCATTCAGTTTGGAAAGGCTGCCTTAAGGTGATAAACAGATACGCTTTTCCAGATCACTGTTGGGGCAACATTACTACTGTGAGACTCCACTTACAGAAAGATTCGAGTGAGTACCTTAGATCTGAACTAACTCAAACCACTTCCAGGGGTAAGTTTAGCTCAGCTGGAAAGCCATCTTTGATGGGATATAGAGAATGTATATACGATCCTTCCATGCAGCAGTAATAGGAAATAATTTCCAGGAAGGAGTAGAATAAAAAAATCTCAGAGAAACTCCAGCATAGCTGTACACAGAGTAGATGACTCTCCAAAACCTGAGTAATACCATCCTGAAGTAAACTGAAGACATTTAGAATCATAATAGAATGTCCTGAGGTGGAATGG
>WAAE01019305.1:0-64283 GCA_013400495.1 Nicator chloris
GGGAGAAAAGGGTACTCCTTCCACACCTGAACAGGGAAATGTGTGGAAAAAGGAGACAGGAATTACCTTTTAATATGACAGTCTCAGTGTTGCCAACACTAAGAATTTATTTCACCTAGCTCAAAGTGTTTTCTATTGATATGGTTCACCCTGGTGGAGTAAGCAGCACAGCTTAGTCTGAAAACATGCCCTCATCTTTGCAGAGCAGCACTGGGAACTCAGAGGGAACTCAGGCTGTGGTCTGATGGACTGAGCTGATGTTGCCATCAAAAGCAACATCCCTCCAAGTTCCAGCTGCTTCGTTGCACAGTTGCACCACATTTAAACCACAGCAGCTGTTTGATAAACTGGCTGGAAATGCTGATCCAGCACAACACGAACTGCTCTGGTTTGCCAGTTTGGTTTTCATCTGGTTCATTCATCACTCTGGTTCACCATTTGGTCACACAACAGAAGGACACACAGAGACTGTGACCGCTTCTTCTGGTGGCACTATAACTTTCTCTGAGTTTGAAGTGGGGGTCAGACTAGAACCTAAGTATGCGCTGCAGGTTCAGAAACTCGAAAACAGAATAAACTCAAAGACAGATTCTTTCCAGATATATAAATCATAATGGGACTTCTATTAATTTATTGGAGGTCTGTTAATTTTAGAGTGCTCAGATGGTAAGACTTGGTTGTGAAGCCTTTACCAGATGGTCCATCCAGGTCTTAATGCACATGCCAAAAATTACATTGAAAGAGCTTTGAAAGAGGACTACAGGACTATTAACAGGGTTAGCAAACCTGTCTCATCATGGGAAGCCAATAAAGCACAATCAGTGTATTTGTTCAGGAAGAAGTTTAAAGGACAGTTTTCTGTGGCTCTATGTCAGGAAGGAAGCTCCAGGGCAGAGACAAGGCTGGACAGGGCCCTGAGCATCCTGGTCTAGTGGAAGGTGTCCCTGCTCATGGCAGGGGGGCTGAAACTGGATGATCTTTAAGGTCGCTTCCAACCCAAACCATTCTATGGTTCTGTGGTCTTCCTCGGGCACATGAAAGCAGGGAAGTCAGAGCAGCCGAGACCAGCAGATGAAATCGGGAAGGCTTTTGATTGTGAAGCAACCATCCAGTGAAGTCTTTCACAGGACTATGGAAACTTTTTCTTATTAAAATGTTTCTGTGAAACTGAGCTGTCTTCTAAGAGGTCTATCTACCATGACCCAACCAAATGAAGCAGGCAGGATTCTGGTGACACCAAGGTATCCTCTCTCTCTGTGGTGCAGTAGATTCCTGGTCCCACTGGAATACATGCCAAAGCTGTTATATACTGGAGAGCTACCTGAGAGGTCCCACAGGTTTCAGAAAGCAAGGGAAAGATGGCCAGCACAGAAAATAACAGCTGTTCACAGTGTTGTTTGACAGGGCTGGGCTGAGGGTGCAGCTAGAGATCTGAGACCAGCATGAGTCATCTTTCCTCGTGGTTGTGCTAGCAGACTCCCTGCTCCTGCACAGCTCTGCTTCCCAGCTGTCCCTGGCATGGAGGGCAGCAGGAGAGTGCATCAACAGCATGGTGTGCCCCAGGTCATGTCCTCCTGGATGGAGGTGCTCCCATCCAGGGGAACAGCACACACAGAATTTTGTCTGGGTCCTCTCCTGCTGCCCTGCAGGAAATTTGAAAGGGCACCTGCCATAGCAGGAGCAAACAGAGGAGAACATGTCTGGGGACAAGAGAGGATGAGGCCTGTGATGTTAGGGAGAAGTTAGGTGTTTGAGGAATGCCAGAGGATGTAGTCTGGCATACAGGACATGGTGGGCTGTCACATCCCAGAAAGGTGGGAGAGGCAAGACCCTGTTGTTCTCTGCTGTGAGTCTCATGCAAGCTCTCAAGCCTTGAGGGCACACAGTGCTGCTCAAGCACTGCTGGGGGTGTGTGGCTCTGTCCTTGCAAGTGATTGTGCCTGTGTGTGTTTTGAGGGGACTCCTGGGACAGGCCACCACTGTTCTTTCATCTGTGCATTCATCTGCATGGGTAGGGAGAGACAGGTCTTGTTCATCTGTGTTGGGACTACAAGAGTCTTTGGGACTGCCTGGTGTCGTGCCGAGTCCTCACCCTGCAGGGGCTTTGCCCACCAGCTGAGATGGCACCCTGGCTGGTGAAAAGGAGCCAATGGCTGCTGGCTGGCCGGGAGCTGCCTGCAAAGAAACATGGATACAGGGCGGATGTGCCAAGTGGGGAATCTGAAAGGCAGTTCTCAGCGCTAAGCCAGTGTGGCAATGCATTGTGTGAGCAGAGGGAGAAAAAGGACAGATGGCACCAGTCAGACTGATGCTGTGGAGAGGCTCAAACACACGGATGGACGGAGCTGCTTAACTGATTTGTCTGGTTGGCAACACAGGCACTTCTGCTTGCCTTGGTGCAAATGGTTTTTCAGTAGCAAATCTCTCTGGGCCACTGGTGCTTGGAATCAGTGAGAGGCAGGAGACTTTGCTTGCCCTTTTTAAAGTAAAGAATATTATAATATATATATTATTATAACAATATAAGTAGTGACCATTATATATAGCAACTAAAGGTTAAAAAGGATCCTGCTACCTTCAGAGAAGTCTCATCCGTGACTTCAAATGTGTGCAGGGCTGACTGCTGTGTGCAGTGAATGTGGATGGGGGAACAGGGTACCACTCTACCAAGGTGCATGTCAGCTGTGAGGCTCTACCTGTCTGAGCACAAACTAGGGCCAAAACATGCCAGTCTGGGTGGCTGACAGCTGTCCTGCTTGCCACCAGACCTGCAACAGCTGCTGGACTGACACACAGCTCTCTGGGGCATGGCTCAGGATCTGGAGCATCGCTGTTCACGTGGCTGCCCCTGGCTAACACAAGCACTGAGAGTTTGGTGGTGAAAGTTTTGATCCAAAGCAGGTTGTGTTGGGGCAAGAAAATCTTTCACATTTCTCCTTTCCAACACAGAGGTGTTTTCTCGTAGATCCTGTGTAAGAAAATGATCACTGATAGCCTGGGCAGCTCCAGTAGCAGCTCAGTGGTCTCTCAGCATTCTTCTTTCTTCGCTATGTAGTTTTCTATGTAGTTTGTTGACCCACCACTATTCCACGTGCACAGACACCAATGCCCACCTAAGGCCTTGCCCCCACATCAATCACCTGCAGTTAAATAAATACTGTGAACACAGTAAAAGTCCCATTGTGGATATAATGAGTTTGGTACCAAATGGATTTCTTCTGGCTGAACTGAAACTTCCCGTGCTCCAGCAGTGCTAGGCTGGTTTGACAAAGCCCACGGGGACCACCTGAGAGTTTGCAAGCACCTTTGGTTCCATCTGTCTGCCAGCTACTCCTGCACCTCCACATGAGGGAGAGATCTTGGGCTGCTGTTCAGGCCCTTTCCTCATGTGGCATGTACCTGTAACTGGGCTGCTGAGTGGGAGCCTGTGGGCTCACTGTGTGCTGGCTCCCGAGGTCCTCTGCAGAACCCCCAGTGGCTGAACTCCTCAGCAGCAGCAGGTGCTGCATTCCAGCGGGCTGGGACTATGCTGGCAGTGGCAGCAGGGCCAGCTGATGTTAAGACCTCCATGAGCATTGGGGTTGGTAGCTTTGCAAGGCCAGGGAATAGCTCTGCCTGCAGGCTGAGGTGAGCTGGGATCCCAAATACAGCCAGAATCCCATGAAATGACAGTGATTTATACACCGTCACTCTCCTGTCACTTCATTCCTACTGTAGCTCCTCCAGCAAATCTTGTCTTCAAAGTCACTGTATGTTCCCTCCAGGTCAGTCCCTCTCTGCCTGGGTTCTGCAGATCCTGAGGCAGACTTGGCCATCAACCTATGCAGCAGGTGCTGCCCCATGCAGGCCCGTGTGCTGGGTCATAAAGGAGGAACATTATCCCCTTTATTTCTGGAGCTGCAAATGGCTGGAAGGCAGGTTTAAAATAAACGCTGATTCCTTCTGTGCTGAAAGGAGGAAGGGAGCTACCAAAGCAAATCCAGAGCTGGGTTCCTGGTAGGGGCCAAAATCATAATTCCTCCTGCTCTTAGCTCCTGAGCCAGAGGGGCCTCAGGGGTGACAGCTCTGCTTTGGCAAAGATAACTGCGGAACTGGTGTCAGCACGGTGCTCCTCAGTGGCTGCTCTGCCTCTGGCTTGGCCCATATTGCCCTGCCTGGAGCGCAGGGAGCTCTGGCACAGATTCCCTGGAGGAGGCTGGGGCTGATGTTTCCTCGGGAACGCACGGCACAGGCTTGGGACCATCCCTGCAGAGGGTGGGATGAGCTCTGCAGGACGTGGGGATACCCCTGTGTGTGAAGCCAGTGTTGGCAGGACTGCTGTGCTATGGGACCTGCTGCTTCTTCTCCAGACAGGAATTGGAGCTGGAAACACAGATAATTTTATATATCTCCTTTTAACACATAGCATGTGACTCTACACTCAGACGTTGTACCTGGCGCACCGATGTTTTCCTTGGCCTCTGGCACACTCTGGAGACAGGACTTCTGCTCCGTGGTACTGCCTGCCTGGAACTGTGACTGAATCCCAAGGCTAAATCTCTCTACATATCTTCTTTGCATTCTTTAGGAAAGCAGCTGGAGAATGTTTACACACTGCAAACAGAATGTAGGACTCCGACTGAGGAACCACAATCTGGTTCAACTGCATGGCAAATTTCTTGGCCATAAAATCTGGCATGCATCACAGAAGCCCTGTCTGTGTACAGACCCACCTGGCATTTGTCTTAATTTCAAATCACATCTTAAAAAAAAAAAAAAATAAATGATTATGCCATTTCTTGTTCATATCAGACACAGTTGTCATTAGATTTGTTATTAAAAGGGGATTCTGGATCATGCCATTAAAAGCCTGTCTACCTTTTCATTGGTGTCTTTTCCCATTTATTGGTGTTGCAAGACACGTTCCTTCACCATGAACCTTGTTTACAACCACACTGCAGGCAGCAGGCTCAGCCATCCACTCCCAAAACAGCACTTGTCAGAGAGAAAAGCCTGCTTTTTTAACAACAATAACAACAGAATTTAAAAATATGCTTTGCAAAGTCTAGGTGCCACAGTTAAGATGCCACATTTGTAGACATGTTGGAACTACACATTAATGTGTGGGAAGTTGAGCAAAAGCAAACCAGTAACTTGGCATGGTTTGACTTTTAATACTCTCTGACCATCTGATGTTTAAGCTGAGGACAGTTTTTACAACATTCCTTTTACCATGCTCAAGTTACCTCGTGCCTGTGGTGTGCAGACCACATCCGGGGGTGTGTAGTAACAGTTTAGTACCTAGCTTTAGGAGGGCCTGGTGGAAGGGGGAACAGAAAATAATAAAAAAAAACCCCTGCTCCCTTGGAAAGATATTCCTGTGATGACAGATTTTATTCTTTTTCCTACAGCCAAAAGAAAACACATTTGACTCCAGTGTAGAATCCAAAATCATAAAAATAAACACTGGGACATAAAAGCTCCTAAAAGTCTGTGTCAGGAAGAGGCAGATGAAAAGTAAAGCTGAGCACCATAAACTGGCAAATTGAGAAGTATTTCAGAACTGGATGGATCAGCTGCCAGCAGGGGGTTTGCCAGAGGGGCTTCATCACCACCCCTAGATGGGAAAATGAGAGTTTCTCTGGAAGGTTGGTTTGTCAGGAACAACGTGCTGGATTCAGCCTCTGCCTTTGTCAAGTGAGAAGGCGAGTAGAGGAAGAAACTAAACCAGGCTGCTCATGTTGGAACAGCCTCACAAAACAGGAAAAGACAGGTTTGCAGGAGGAGGCGGAATCTTTACTCGGAGCAGCTTTTGTTATATCTGGAAAAGCCAAAGAGACTGTTGGGCTCAGACATCTTCCTTCTGCAATCACCTTGAAGTATTTCAAGACAAGAAAAGCCCCAGTGCAGACAAGGCAAGCCACAGCAGTGTCTTAACAGTGCAGTGGAAGCCTGCACTGCAATGAAATGCTTGTTATTCCCAACCTTGTATTCATCTTCTCTCTAATGCCAGAGGGAGGTTGCCATGGACTCTAACCATGGGGCTCTGGACTCAGCTGGACCCAAGGACCCTTTCTCATGCCAGTGAGAAAAAGTCCTTCAAGCTTGTAGCATCAAGGAAGATGTCAAAACCTGTCAGGTTGCAGAGAGCACTTCGAGACCATGAGAAAATGAGAGCATTGACATAGGTTTCATCATGTACAAAAAATGTCATGAAAATAACACGACGAGATGAAAATAACCCAATTGAGTCCAGCTGTTCAAACTCACTAGTTAATGTTTGAAACAGTGAGGTAGAGCCTCAGATTGAAAATAGGAGGCTAAACAAGCCCAAAACCTTTTGGTGTAATGTCCATAGGCTCATAGGATAATTCAGGCTGGAAGAGACCTCTAATAATGACATTGGAATTTTAACCCCAAAGCATGAATGTAAATTGAGAGCTGTCAATAAGCAACCACTTTGGGACACTGCATCTCATAGGAGTAGTCACAAAAACTGCATCCTCAAACAAGGAATAAGTTGGAGGCAAGAAGACCATCTGGAAAGTAATACCAGATGCCCTGCTCTCTTTGCCATGTGTCTTGTTAATGTTGGAGATGGAGTATTGAATGAGTTTCTTATTGATTCAGGGGAAGCCTGAGTCAGTTCCTGTATTGCTGAAACTGCAAAATGCAAAAAAAGGATCAAACACAGGGCAGAACAGTCAAAACTGAAGTCTTGGTCACCCAAGATAGGATCTAGGAGATGCTTAGATTAATAAGAAAGACGGTGGAACAAGGTAATTAGTAGAGGAAGGTGATCAGTGAAGGAAGACAGAAAAGTTCAAACACTGAAGGTGTGGTGCTGTATGGGGAAAGCAGTTTCCCTGGACACTGCAGCTTTTCTTTTCTCCTTCTGGGGAGGAACCCATTGGGAAGGGGAGGAAATGCAGGATAGAGCTGTGGAGCTGTTGGGACCTGACAAGCACATGGCCACACTGGCAGAGAAACACTGTCAAGGTGAGCACTGGACCTTGCTTCACCCACTCAGTAATTCCCCACAAATCACTCTCACTGTGATCAATCTCCCTGTCTGTACTTTCAGTGCAAGTGTGTGACTGTGTATTTTCACTCCCACACCTTTACTGTCTGCATAGGCTTTCCAAAAACACTGTTCCAGCCAGTGCTAAAGCCTGCTCCAAGCTCCCCATGCAGCGTTGCCTGAGTTTTTGATGTCAAGCCCTGGCCCTTCAGGGAATCAGGGCCTCAAGGGCACTGATGGCAGGTATTGCCCTGCACTTCCCACCAAGCACCTTCTGCTTATGGCCCAGTGTCGCAACAGGACATGAAATGAAGAGACGCAAACTCTGTGCAGTTCAGGAAGCTAATAATTTAACTTTATTCAAACCTGACTCCTAATATAGTAATTCAAACGTGCCCAGTGATTAGTAGACAAAGTTAACACCTCTCCAATCACATTGGTCGAGACAGATGTCTATCAAGAGATCTCCTCCTCTAAGAAGGAATGGAAACAAAGATAAAACTAAGCATAAACAAGTCTCTTATTTACAGCAAAAACATGGGAAAGGAATTTCAAAAGTAAAACAACATCAGAAGGCAGAGAAACCAGGGTGACAGCCCAGGACTTCATTTCTGCTCAGGACTGTGTCTCCCATCCAGCTGAGCTCTGTTAGACGTGTTCTGCCTCCTGCCCTGGGTGCTGCATGGATCTTGCTTTGTCTTCAGCCCTTCTCCTGCTCCACACCAGGCTCTCTGCAGGGACTCTGAGAGTCCTGGTTCATCCTCTCACTGTGTCTGGGGCTGTTGATCAGCTCTGTCCCACCCCTAGCTCTGCCAGCCACGCTGAGACTCTGGGTCTGCGCCCAGTCGAGGAGGACATGGCCAGTCCTGGAGTCTTCCCAGCTCCTGGGTCATCATTCCCTGCTCATGCTGCTCCCTGAACCAGTGGGTTTGCTTTGAGTTCCCTGGCAATGTTTTACTTCACACAGGATTATCCTGTCTAAGTGAGAGTGATTTGATCAGATGGAATCTCAGCCCTGAAAACATTTGATCCTATCTGGACTTCCTATTCCTGTTGTGTCTTTCTTTCCCTGACTAGAGGAGGAGTTTGGATTTGCCCTTTCCTCAGTAAAATGCAGCCAAATAATTTGGGCTGAATCTCTGCCCTGCTACAGTTTCCCAACAGCACTGGTTAGAGGAAAGTGACATGAAATTAGTTCCATGAGATAGGGAAAGGGGTAAGAAGGGGCATGAGACAGGTCTGGGGGATCAGTCTGGGAAGGAGGAAGCATACAAATGCTGGCTGTGGATCTGTGATCACACACAGCAGAAGACACGAAAGTGGCTGGTGTCCTTTCACACTAAGGTAGAATCAGTGTTGTATTTTTGACAGGTAAGAAAAGAAGCTTTGGCCAGAACCAAAGTGCAGTCATTTGTGGTGCTGTCATTTGTGCAGTTGAGTAAACCAGTTGCACACAAGACAACTGCAAGCAATGGAAAGCAGAGTCTTGTTAACGTGGCACCAAGTCAGAATGGCATATACTCCCTTTCTTCTGTGACCAAATCAAGACCTTCAGAAGCCCCAGGACCTCTTTGTTGGCTGCACCTTCTCTTTCTCCCACTGAGCTACAAAATCTGATATACACACATCCTGCCAAGAGCATTTGGACATGCTGCTGCAGCACACTGCACCTTAGACTGACACTGCAGGGATCCTCAGCTGACACTGCCGGCTCTGTGGGATCTCCCTGTCTAAACTGCCTTTACAAATCAGAGAAAAAAATGGAGTGTGTGCCACATGTCCCTCCTGCAGGCATAAGAGCCTGCACTGAGCTGCAGTAAGAAGGGGACTCTTCTGCCCTCTGACAGCAAGTCCAGCTCAGTGGCTCTCATGGACACGGATTTTCATGGCACTTAGGTGGAACTTGGAGAGAACGGAGAAAATGATCATTTAAGCACCAGCCTTCAAGCACTGATCAGATCTCCAGCTACTCTGCAGCAATTGAGATGCCTTTGGGGTGGCTCCAATTGCTAAAGGAGCAAATGAGCTCCTTTGCTCCTTGCACCATCCAGGCTATTACAGCTCCACAGAAGGTGTTAGGAAATTTCTGCTGGAAACAGAAAAGCTAACACATTAGCGACCAAGAAATTTAATAATCCAACCCTCTCCACAAGTAGTTGGCATCCTGAAAAGGAGCAGAAAGAAAGACTGCAAAAGAAAGTTTTACATGAGTGAAGTAAAAAGTCAAGTCTTCCTTTCAGCATTGTGTGTGAGGACAGCAGCAGAGGAGTCTGACTGCTCTCACAAGGCATGTTCAACCCGTTTGAGTCAGGTCTAATTAATCAAGTTGTTAATTCAGTCAAGTCAGTCACAGACCTTGCACATGTGTTGGTCATTAACTAAAGCTGGTGACTGGTTAAAGGAGCACATTTGGGTTAAAGAAATAGAGCTATGGACATTTTAAGCAATGCAGTACAAGCAGCAGAGCCCTGGGAGTTGCCGAACAGTGATCCATAATCTCATTTCTGATGTGGAGGCTGGATCTGTTTGCAGTTTAAATATTCAGCAGCACATCAGTTAGAGTTTCTCTCCCTTGCTCTTAGAAGACTGGTCATGAAAAAAATAATCTGTCCTTTACTTCAACTTCAGCTTAAACTGTAACCCTGGAGGCACAGCATTGTCTGGTGTCCCTACTTCACTCCTGTGTGCTTCCTTCGTGGCTGTCCCGGGATGAGCACTGAAATGCTCATGGGGCAGCACATTAGTGAAACATGGGTGGCCAGGTATGCTGCTGAAAAGGGAAAAAGTCTCTTAAGGTCACAGATCGTGGTGTTACTCTGCTCTGTGCCCTCGCAGCACTTAACGTCTGGGTGACACCTGGTCTGGGCCATCAGCCACAGCAGGAGCCCTGTGAAAAGCTTTTTTGGATCTCCTCATCCCTACCTGCTGCTCTACAGAGGCAGTGCAGACAGGCAGCTCCCGGCAGCACCTGGCAGCAAGCACCACTTCCAACATTCCCTGAGCCGAGACTCTTGCTGTGCCTGCATCCCAACACCAAAAGACCCTGTTTTCATGGTGAATGGCCAAACTGGAGCTGCTGTAAAGCAGAGCATGTCCTGGGGCAACAGCTTGGAGAAAGGTTGGAGATGACGCATCAGCACCTACCAACACTCAAGAGTGCAGGGCTGGTGGCAGAGGAAGGGCACAGACGGGGAGGAAGGAGGTACAGAGGGTGAAAATGCAGTGGAAGATAACTTCCAGCAAGCCCTCAGCAGCTCCACTGCTCTACTTCAGTTGTAGCCTTTGCAGGGTGCTGCCCCTGCTTGCTGTGTGAGGCTCTGCCCCCTGAGCTTAGGACACAACCTTCTGGGATGTGTTATCCCCGTGGGCCCAGTTTGCCCGGAGCACTTGCTGCAAGGGAAGCAGGCTCGTGTCTTGTCCCCAGGTGTGAGGAGGGTGTGAAGGGAATTGCAGGAGAAGGTCTTGCAGGGACCCCAGGCAAAGTCAGCCCCTTCTCCCACTGCTTTGTATTTAACCGCCCCAATCTCATCCCCAGTCTGTGCAGCGGAGGCAGCAGCACCTGTGGCCCTGTCAGGTGTTGCACGTTCACTCCTTCGGCTGCCACACCGGTCCCCAGAGCACACCAACACAGGGCTGGACCCTGCAGAGTATGTCATGGCCCCCAGCGTGACAGATGCAGCCTCTCTGCGTGCCAGCACTGCAGCTCTCATCAACTCCTTGTCTTTGTCATGGGAAAATGTCTTTCCAGCTGGAGAAAAGGACTTTGTGGGGAAACATTTTCACTTTTTCCATTCTTTGCAGGGCACAGGTGAGCAGGTGGCCCTCACCCACATTTTCACCCCAAAGGGCGCAGCTCCATGCTTGCATCCATCCTGAGACACGTCTCCCTTCCAGGCAGCGTCTCTGCCTCTCTACACTCCCTGCTCCAAGGGCATGGCTTGAAAGAAACCACACCAAAACACACTTGGCTGGTGTTTAGCAGCCAAGCTTGGTGTCCTTGGATGCCCTGACACAGTGGGACACCCCAGCTCTTCCAGAGGCCTCTGTCATGGTCTGGTGGGTCTGGCTGGTGACCAGCTCACACCAGGCAGAGTTTGCTGCAGGACCTTCACATGAGAAATGAGAGTGCTCTCACAGTACTCTCCCCACAGCCTCCCTTCCTAATGTAGATGTCGCGCTCCAAAACCACAGCAGGAGGAAAGGACTCCAAAAAGAGCAGGTGCCCTGTGCTGGGTCCATTGGAAAGGGATGTATTGTGGGCACACAGGATAATTTCTTTGGCTATACCCTAAGTGAGAGTTCCACTGTGACTTTTGACACATTTCAGCAAGGTCTCAAAGTCCAAAGAGGTGGCTGTATGAAAAGCCGTGGGAAGTTGAGCTCCAAGAACAGAGGCTGCTTTTCAAGCTCATGTTGCTGCTCCTTGGTAGATAGCTGCTGTGAATGAGCAAACTCCATAGGAAAGATGAAATTTGAGGATCTCTTGCTGGAAATTGGGGGCTTTGGCAGATTCCAGATTTTGATTTTGGCTATCCTCTGCCTCCCAAGAATCAACCTCCCCATGCATTTTCTGCTGCACAATTTTCTTGCTGCTACCCCCTCTCATCACTGTGCAATTCCACACCAAGAGGCATTTGTGAATCTCACCATGGAGGAAGTTCTGCTCATCAACATCCCTCAGAAGCCCGATGGCACTTTCAGCTCCTGTGAGATGTTCTCACAGCCTCAGTTTCACCTGCTGCTCAACTCCTCTCTGCAACCAGAAAACAAATCCATCATCCAGCACTGCCAACATGGGTGGGTCTATGACCACTCGCAGTTCACCTCCACCATCTCCACCCAGGTAATTCCTGGCCTGTGATCCAGCCAAAATTGAACTTAGCTCTGTGCTTTGAGGAGATGGAGAGGTGTTTGCTGAGTGCACGGAATGAGAGGGGAATCTGTACATTGTAACCAGTGGACATGACCTGTTCGGAGAAGATGTCCTGGTAGGGGGAAGCTCTCTGAAGCTCAGTATTAGGAGCTAACATTTATTAACATTTTTTTGTGAGCATCTCATTTTGCTTAGATTGATGCCAGCATTTCTCATTATAATCATCTTAATTTCTCCAGATGATTGAGAGAATCAGGCGGGGGTGAGATGGCAGGGGAAAGACACAGATACAGGATTTTCCCTGTGTGGGCCTCATGGTATTTGCACAGGATTGCATCCTGTCAGGGTTTCATACAAGTTCCTCATTTCCTTTCTTGGTTTTCCAAACACTTTATAACTTCTATTCCCTTGGCCACCCCTCCTCACTGATCTTCACCTTCCTCCTCTTCTCCCCAGGGTTGTGCTGCCTCTCTTCTCTTACCACCAATATCTCTCTGCCAAATCAAATGTTCTCTCTGAGAGTCTTCCAACTCTCATCTCTATGAGACGGAGCTCATAACCAAAAAAAAAATTGAGCCTGCAAAAGGTCCCTGCCCATCAAATATTAACCACTCACCTTCTGAAACACTTTTCCAGGGCTAGCAGTGATATCTCAGCATGTTAATGCTTTTCTTTCCTTGGAAAACAGTCCAAATCACACAAGGTCTCAGGGAAGGGAAAATTTGGTCAGGCAAAAGGGGCACAGTTGGATTAGAAAGATATTTGTCTCAGTGGAAGCAGGGGCAAGTCTTAGCCTAGAGCTGGTGCTTCCTCCCCACCACCCAACCACTCCTGCTTTCATCAGGCAGAGTGAGGGTCGTGTGTGCACTGGGTCTGTACCTCATTTCTGCGCTGGTTCGGGGAGAAAGATGTGAAGCAGTCCTGAGGGAAAGGGTAGAAGGAGGTACTCTGCAGCATGGAGCCTTGTGATGCTGCTCCCATGGGCCAGTGGCCTTGGGACCTGTTCAAGGGACTGGGGCTTTCTCTGGAATTCTGCTTTTGTAGCAGAAAGGTTGCTTGAGGTCTGGCTGGCCTCATCAGAGAGGCTGCAGGCCTGGGTTGATGATTAAATTTTGTCACATATGCAGACAGAGAAAATTAACTCTGCGGCTTTGCCACAGCATTCTGTAGAGATTCGTGATATTTGCACTGCCAAGAAAGTAAAATTATGTTCATTAACTTAATTAGGATGAATGTCCAAACCAACTCCTCAGTAAAAAATCAATAGGTTAGTATTAAGAGCAAGTATTTGACCTTATTTCCCATCTGCCCTCCTTCTTCCCTGCACAGACAAGTTCCAAGGAAACTGGTCAGGGCATGAGAAACTGGTTATCAACACAACATTCCCCCGTGCTCCCTGAGGGGTGTGACAGGTCACTGCAGTGACACACTCTGCCAATGCCCAGCTCACCAGGGCAGTCTCAGGTGCACAACAGAGAGAGCTGGAGGAGATTTGCACCTGGGCAGGTCTTGCAGAGGTCAGGAGAAGAAAATGGGAACTCTCCATGTGTGGTACCCAAGAAAGTTTTCTGATGCCCAACCATGTCCTGGGGTGCATCAAGCACAGCATCACCAACCAGTCAAAGGAGGGGATTATCCTATCCTGCTGCTCGCTGGGGTAGCCTCACCTCAAGTCCTGGGGGCAGTTTTGGGCACTACAATATAAAAGAGACATTCAGCTATTGGAGAGCATTCAAAGGAGGCCACAAGGATGTGAAGAGTCTGGAGAGGAAGCGGAGGTCACTTGGTCTGTCCAGCCTGGAGGAGCCTGAAGGGAGACCTCATTGGGGTCTTCAACCTCCCCACAAGGGGAAGTGGAGGGGCAGACACTGATCTTTTCTCTGTGGTGATCAGTGACAGGACCCACGGGAATGGCCTGAAGTTGAGTCAGGGGAGGTTGGATATCAGAGAAAGGTTTTTCACCCAGAGGGTGGTTGGGCACTGGAACAGACTCCACAGGGGAGTGGTCACAGCACCAAGCCTGACAGAGCTCTGGAAGCATTCGGACAATGCCCTCAGGCACATGGGGTGACTTTTAGAGTGTCATGTGCAGAGCCAGGAGTTGGACTCAATGACCCTGATGGGTCCCTTCCAACTCAGCATCTTCTATGATTCTGTGTTTCTATGAAGTGTTCACAGAGAGGCTGTCACATTGGGGATGGATAACTGGGACATTTGTTAAGATGCAGCTTTCCATTTTCCAGGACTCCGGCACTGTCTGATGTGCAGCTCAGTGCAGGATTCCACTCCTCCATCAGACTCAGCAGACACAAACTGCAAGATACAATGTCTGAGCACCAGAGTGAAGGAGCGTCAGAAGGCAGCAGAGACTGAGCTGGCCACTAAGTGTCATTTTGGCCTTGTGTTTCAGTGGGACCTCGTGTGCGAGCAGCGTGGGCTGAACCAGGCAACAGCAACCTTCTTCTTCATCGGCGTCACGATGGGGGCCATGGTGTTCGGGTACCTTTCCGACAGGTTTGACCCCTCCCAGACTGCTCCTCCGGGGCCTCGGCTTCACAGAAAGAATTCCACAAGCATGTGACCTAGAACAGGCAATCAGAGGGGCGGGGAAAGGAGAAAAGGCAATTGCAAAGGAGAATCCAGCCTCTCACTCGGAAATCTTATTCAAGCCATACTGGGAAGCAATGCAGGGGGTAAATTCTTCCCGGATTAGTGAGCCAGTAAATGCTTCCCGGATCAGAGAAGCAGCTCTGGCCTTGGTAACAAGTCAGATGCATTGCTGGCTGTGGTCAGAATTGCTGCAGGAACAATTAAAAAAAAAAAAAACAACAACAAAACAACCCACAAACAAAAAACCCCAACAAAACAAACAAACAAACAAAATTCCAGTCTGCAAGACCAGTTGGAGGGAAAAAACTGTCTAAAAATGGAGAAAGCTGATTGATGCAAAGCTGAACAAAAATGCTAAAAGAGTTAACTCCTTGCAAATTATGCACAAATTGGCTAATGACATCCAAGTGAGGGGCTCAGAGCAAATGCTTGCCATACCTCAAGAGTCTCCAGCATGCAAAATCGGACTGTCATTCCTAGAGAATTGGGGTAAAGGAGATTCTTTCCAAGCAGGGAGGTATTTATTCCTCAAGGAAGAGCTGAAGCAATGAAGAAAACAGGAACCAGTCTGTTGTCTCTGGTTAAATGTTGGGATGTGACAATATAAACCTGAAAAAAGAAATCCAAGTAATAAGCTAGAAAGGGCATCAGTTAAGAAACTACATATTTTTGCAGACAGCAAAACCAGGAAACCCATCAGAGGACAGAGAATCCAGGCAAGCAGTTGGGATGTGCTATTCCCTGCTTCCTGATTTCCTTCCTCTGGGAGGAATTAGAGTACAGCAAGCTGCAAAATCACTGCAGAGGGGAACCTGAAGTGTGAAGGACCCCGAGACTTTAGTGCTGCAGCTGGAATTTTTACATCCATATCTTTACCCATGGATATATGGGTATGCTTTTACAAGGACCCAAGACACCTGGCTGATTTTCAAATTGTGTGCCTTGGCTTTGTATCTCCAATAGCTTTGTAGCACAGCTGGAGGGAGAGAAATTCGGAATCTAGAAAAGGAGCAGGACAAAATATGGCAGAAAATAAGGTCTCACACAGTAGCACAAAATGAAAAGTAATTTGTTTCACAAATGGATTGTGAGGGGGAAGAGCCAGCAGAGGATCAAGGCATAAAAGGAGCATCTGGAAATAAAAAGAGTGGAGTGTGAGACATAAATGAGTCTGTGCTCACAGTGGGAGAATGTGTAGAGGCAGGTGTTGGAGCTGGAACTTTGAAATAAGCTGACAGAAGAAGGCAGAGAGAAATACACCAGAGGAATGCCAGTTAAATGCCAGGAGCAGGGAGACGTTGTCCGGGAGCCCTACGGCATCTTGGGGCTAGAAAAGCCTTAAATTGGTCTCCAATTTAAGATCAAATAAGATCTCAGGGGTGCCAGGCAGCCTGACCTCCGTCTGTGCCAGGCAAATTGGCAGCAACTCCTCTGAAAGGTGGAGCCAGAACACACCAGTGAAGAATCAGCCAGGTTTTTCCAAAAGATCCAAGCCTTACAAATGTGCAGGATTTCTTTGCATCAATCAACAGGCATGTCAGCAGAGGAGACACCATCTCAGTCTCCTTATCAAACACTCCTTAACAAACCAAGCTGCCCTAGGGTAAGAAGGAAGGTCTCAGCATGACTAAATAATTAAAAGCCAGGAAGAAGAGAGGAGATGCAAGTGCTCCATTATGACAAGGGAGGGGCCTGTGCTTGGATTTTTGTGCTTTTCAGTACTTTTATAAATAATCTGTGAAGGGAGCAATTGGGGAGGTGATGCTGAGTCTGGCAGAGATGAGGTCCGAGTGTGGAGACTTTGCAGAAGGAGCTAAAGGACTCTGTGACTGGATGAGAGAATCAGAATACAGAATTTCAAGGCAGATTGATCTGAAATAGAGAATCAATTTAAACTTCTCATTTAAAATGGAGGCTCTGAGCTCACCACAGCTACTCAGTAGGAAGATTTTGGCATTATGACAGATAAACACAGTTTTGCTCTGGGCAAACATGCACACAGCAATCAGTAATGGCTAGGGAAGCAAGAGGAAAATTAAGAATCATTAGGTTAAACCTCAGCTGTCCCCCCCCCCCTCCACATCTCCCCTATCATCTCTTTAAAGTCGACCTCCCATTAGCAACCTTCCTTTTCTCTGATAGAGATGAGATCCCACTTCTTTGTGCTAACAGCGAGGCAGAGATTTCATCTCTGGTGCTCCAGCGGGAAAATCATCTGGCATTTTGCTACTGTTCAGGTTCAGTTTTTTTCTAAGCCATTACAGATATTCGGATTTGAGAACTACTCTACTGAAAAAATTTACCCAGGTAAACCCTCCAAAAACCTTCACTGTGAACAAATGTATGCAAAAATACATATATATTGTTTCTGCTGTTGTCTGCTCTTCTCCAAAGACTCCTTTTGTACCTTGTCCTTGTACTGAATTGGTTCAATGATGCTTTGGCAGACATCCAGATTGAGGGGTTTTTTTTATGAAATTGGCTTTTTAATTAAGTTTTATGCTTGTGCAGTCTGCTACTTTTATTGTATTTGCTACAATCTTTCAGAGGTTGTGCTTTCCTACCACTCTCTTTGAAGACAATTTTAACGGCGTTATTTTTAGCAGCCTCCTTGTATCCTGCAATTCAATCCTGCCAGCTCACTCCTGGTTTTCCTAGCAGGTAGTGTGCATTTGCTGAGAGTCTACTAATGGTTCCCTAACTAGCTGCCTTGAGTTCTGCAGGGAATATGATGGTTTTATATCCTCCTTACTGTATTTTCAAGGAAATTCTTCATTTTAAAAATATGTCTTCTTTCTTGGGCAGTTACCCATTGGAAACTGGATCCAGCCCTGGTGGGTTTCTGGGTGCTTCCTGTTCTGAGCCAGGGGTTTCACAATGTCTTTTGCAAACTGTCTCAGCTTAAATTTCAAAGCAGATCCAGCAAACTGCTTATACCCAAGTCACAAGTTGGGGGGTTTTGCCAGTAGGTTCATTTATCAGCTGCTGACTGAAGTAATTTTTTATTCATTTGGGGAATGTTACTGTGGCTTTAGGTCCTGGTACGCCACTTTTTCCCCTGGAGCAATCGTTCCTGCCACCATCCTTCCCAGGTGGCCACTGGGAGAGCCCTAATGCGAGGATCAGAGCAGGATTTCAGTCCTTGTAGACTGAACATCACCTGCTGGCAGACTTAATCTACTATTGCAGCTTGAGCCTAAGCTTTCCTAACATGTAGTGCTGATGTTCATCAGGAGACCAACACCTTGTGCTCCATTTTGATTTTTAGATTTTCCTAGGTTGTGTAGAAATACATGCAGACATATTTCTCTATATGTGAGTGTGTGTGTGTGTGTGTGTGTGTGTTTATACAGACGTGCATTTGTGTGCATTTGATGTTTTGTATTTCTCCACGCTCTCCACACAGGACTCTGGACTATGGGGTAAGGAGAGCCCAGGGCAACAACATCCTGGCAGATTCCTCAGAACCCCCTTAGGATTTCAGGGCTATTTGCACATGTGGGCTGACAATTGGATTCCTTCGTTTTCCTTCCAAGGAGCAGGGTGAAAGTGCCATGGCTCTGTCTCCTCCTTGAGAGTGGTGGCCGTGGCCAGTCCTGAGTAAGCCATGGGAGAAAGACATTGACACTGAAGGGAGCAGGGTGTGACAGCAACTCGGGATTTCAAGCTGGTATCACTGCTTTTGGTGGTGGTGTTGGCCAGGAGAGCCAGATTTGTTCTGAGCAGTGCTGGTCTTTCCACTGGAGAGGCCCGATGTTTATGAGGCGGGCTCTGCATGGGATTGCACCACTGTGGCACCAGCTTGCTCCAGAGCCATTTCCTCCTCTCCAGGATGCTGCATCCTTTCATTTTCCTCTAAAATCTCTGGCTTGCCCGTTTCAAACCCTGCTCCTGTGACAGGTTTCCAGCCACTGTAACCCAGCCTGTGCTTGTGGTAGGTTCGGAAGGAAGACCATGCTCCAGCTGTCCCTGGTGTGCTCCGTGGTTTTTGGGATGCTGAGCGCCGCCTCTGTGTCCTACACAATGCTGGCCATCACACGGACCCTCACTGGGGTGGCCCTGAGTGGCCTCTCCCTGATTGTCCTGCCTTTGGGTGAGTGTGGAGGGGTTGTGGCTGTCAGGGGGCAGGCAGTGGGTGGGAAGGGAGTTGTCTATCAGGCAGGGCAGGCTTGGTAGGAACAGGGGTCTGGAAATTGCGGCGTGTGCAATTTCATTACAGAATATCCCTCTTGCAAGGACCCCAGTTGCTGTTAGTCTAATTAATATTTAACAGTCTACTCGAAATATGACCACCAATTGTTTGTACTTCTGTTTTAACAAGGCTACCCAATCCCTGTCAAGTATCATCAGTAACACAATAAAAGATATTCCCAAGTCTCTGCCCCTTTCCACTCATACAAAGTTCTCACCTTTGAAGCACACACGGTTAGGACGATTAGCACCATTTCCCTGTCCTCAGCACGAGAGGATGGTGTGTCATTTACAGGGTGTTTCTACTTTCCCAGTTTTGAGTTTGCTCACAGTTTTCCTAAGTTGCCAATCTGTATTTTACTATGAGAAGAACTACCAAAAATAAATTTTTTAAAGTCACACAGACCTAGGCAAAACTGAACCTGAAGAATTTAGGTAATTTCATAATAAAAACAAGCTCCAAATTTCAGGATATCCAGTAAACCACTGGATAATTTTGTAGGTACAGTTGGGACATATGGGAAAAAAAGTGTTGTACCCAAGAACAAATAACAGTTGCAGCAGAAATTTCCAGGATTTTTGCAGATCTAGCCAAAATCAAGCTAAAATGGCTTCGTACTGGAAAAGTCCACACAAGACCTGACAAATCCTAAGGCCTGCTGTGTTTGTTTATTGTTATAAAGGTTGATTCCTGCAAGTCATAGTAGACCTTGGGAGGGACATTTCTGATTGTTAGAGGTTGTAGCAAGATGTCCAAACTTTCGGAGGAAAACTGGCTTTTAGTTCACACACGCAAACAAGGAGACCCCCACCTGGCTTTACACATGTGCTACAGTCTGCTCTGGGTGGATTTCATGTGAATGGCAATTCTTCTCAATATGTTTCTTTAATCTCAAATAATGAGTGGACAGAAAAATGGAAAACTGTGCAGGCAAGATGGTTAGGGGAAAAAAATCTGGTTGATGAAGAAGACCAATTGAATGCTATTGAATGGGATAAAAAAATTTCTATCACCAAGAGTGGTTTTAGTACTGTTTCTTAACACATGTCCAGTATTTCTTTTCTTAAAGTTTTATTTTAGTGGCTTACAGCTTTGCAAGAGCTTAAGTACTGTGGCTGAACATTTTAAACATTCCAAATATCAGCCAAACAGGGGAACTTTGTGAAGGAGAAGACCAGGGATGTTCACTTGCTTTGCCCTTGTTAAAAATCCCTGCAGGCCCTCCCTATTGTTGTAGGACACGAAAAAAGGATGAGAGACTCTAAATATTTTAGAAGGTAAAGAGCATAGAAAAAACTTCATTGTCCAATTCTTACTACCTTTTTATAAGTTGTTCTGATACAGACTTAACATGATTGGTGAATAGGAACGACATTTTTTTAATCTCATTGGTTAAACTAGAGAAACAGCTAAAATGTTTTGAGAACTAGAAAAGCAAAACACCACCTGGAGAAATACAGTTTTGAGAAAGGATAGTTCTTTGCTAAGATTGTTTTGAGAAGAAGCTTTCTTGGGGAATTTTTCCTTGGGAAAAAGTTAGCAGCTGCTAGCAGGCTAAAATCTCTCAGATCCAGAAATATCAGGCCCACACCTCCCTTCCCGGGGAAGTCCTGCATGTCCCAGCTGAATGCTGCCTCCCTCTTCCAGGGATGGAGTGGGTGGACGTCCAGCACCGCACCTTCACCGGGATCCTGAGCAGCATCTTCTGGAGCGTTGGGAACATGCTGCTGGCCCTGGCAGCGTACTTGGTGCGGGAATGGCACTGGCTGCTGGTGGCAGTGACAGGACCTTGTCTCCTGAGCATCGTCTGCCTGTGGTGAGTGCAGCCACCAGGAAGGAAGCACACTGGGATTTGCCTCCTCTGTGCATCCTAGGATCTGCTCAGCAAGCTCAGGATGAGCAGGACTCATCTATGTCCCGTACCTGGATCGCCCAAGCATGGCAGCTCTGGAAAACTGGAGTGGCTTGGGTTTCATCTCTCCAGCAAGGCCAGGAGCCAAGGTTATGTCACAGTTTTGGGGACAAGGAGGAGGCAGGACTGAGGCTGAGGCATTTGTATGACAGGTGGAAGCAGGATTTGGTGCTGCCAGCTCTGTCAGGTGTGGCTCAGAGTAAAGAAAAGAGATTCCAATAAAGGAAGACATAACCAGATCCAGGCTTTAATCCTTAGTAAACCCAAGATAAAAAATTTATCCATTCTCTGTCCCCACCTCACTGGGAAGGATACTTTCGCCACCAAATTTTCCATGAAAGCCACTGGCACCTTCAGACTAGGTCAGGTTCATTTATCTCTGCACTTCCCAAGGCTTTTCTCAGGTGTGTAACCATCCTGATGGGCCAAACACGCCTGCTTTCTATGGCAATTTCCCCACTGTAGCCTTGTTTAAGAAATACCTGACATCTCCTAAGCCTTAAAATGAGAGATGGTTCATTTAATCAAAGAAACTTTAATATTTCCTTCTTTTTTTTTTTTTTCACATGTAGTAATACAAACTAGAATATTGATTCCCTGCCAGTATAAAGAGTAACTTCTGGCATTTCACTGATCAAGTCCAACACAACTAAAATATGTGTTCTGCTGACTTTTTTAGTTCAAGTTGTTTTGCTCTCTTTCTAGGACAACCAGCCATAAAAAACAGTCCTTGGAAGTGCTGAAATTCACAGATGCATTTGGACCCACCCTTTTCATCATAACTGTTTGAGTTTTCTTCTTATGTTACTATCTTTTATGGAGATTAGTTCTCCAACAAATTATACTCTAGTCTTCAAGCACCCATAAGGTCAGTGATTGCAGAAAATTGAAATCTCTGAAGTATGGAATTAAAATCTAATTTAGCACTCTGTAGATATTATTGACACAATGTCAGGACTCAGTGGAGACATTAGACAACTAAAAGACATGATATTACTCTCTAGAGACAGTGGCAATGAGTGCAAAATGCCAACTTTCCTTCTTTATGTTTCCCAAGGTTGTAAGCTTGTGGGAAGGAGATGAAAACTTTCAACAAGACCAATTCTCCAAACGATTTTGCCCTACACATAATTTTCAATTCCTTCTTGAATAGTGACAACAGCTGCTCATGAGTTTTACTGCAGTCTGATTTAGGGCACATAAATCACAAACATTGGATCGTAGGGATCTGGTCTCGGACCATTCTAGTGGGAGACTCCAGTGTGCAGAAGGCTTTGATTATTATGAAAACCAAATCATTTTAGCAACTAACAAAGTATGGTTAGAGCTCACTGAATCCTTTCTACATTGTGGTTTTTAATATCTGACAATTTCAAAGTTTAAAGAGTCCCAGAAAGCACAAATGTGTACATAAAAACTCCCTGGGGCCAGTTTTAATTGATAAGCATTTGAAACTTCAACCAGCTCACCCTTTAGGGGCAAAAGAGCATGTACATGTCAAAACGGTGCCCCACTACTCTTCCCATGCACCACAGATGTTATATTTAGCTGAGATGGAAGTCTCATGGAGAAGATGCCAGAGCCATGTATAGAAAACAGGCAGCTCCAACAGGAACAGTCTCCTCTCCTTGCACCTGCAGGTGGGTCCCAGAGTCTGCCCGGTGGCTCATAGCCAAGGGCAAAGTGAAGCAAGCCCACAGGCACCTGCTCAGATGTGCAAGAATGAATGGAAGGAAAGACTTTGCTGTCTCACCAGAGGTAAGGAACTGGAGATCCAGACACATGTTCTTCTTTTCCCACTTTGTCTCTCTATATTTTGCTTCTGTTTGATACTTGGAGCAATGCTCAGCCTGCAGTGTGGTCTGTGGGACACTGTGGGTATTTTGCTCTAGAAAGCAGAAATTCACTCCTCAAGATAAAGCATCAGCTCAGCTCCCATAAGGCCAGAAATCCTGTCCATTAGCTGGAGTGTCTTTCCACTCATTTTTGCCATGGCAGGAGGCCTCAGTGGACTGGATACTTGAGTAAATACACAGTGAGTAGAACTTATTAACTCTCTGGTACTTACCCCTCAATCAATTGCCAAAAGGCTTTTTGGACAAGCGTTCTCTTCTTCTTCACAGGCAGGGCTCACTTCTCAGTGCCTGACTTTTTAGGTATTCTGTATTTATGTAAGTAGATGGATAAATAATTACTCTTTAAATGAATGCACTCCTCAGAACATAGCATGAAGCCCACTGTTAGCTCTTCAACAACAGCAGGCAGCCACATGGGGAAGGGGGTGGAACTGGCCAACACTGACTTTTCCATCTGCCATTTCTCTACAGACCTCTCTGGTACATGGGAGAGGGAAGAAGAAGCCATGAGAAGTAAAAGAGAAGGCAAAAGGATATCTAAAAGGATAGCAGGCAATCTGTAAAGTTGTAGGAAGATATGCCTCTGACAATGTATGCTCAGAGAATGGTTCTGGGAAGGGAATGTATGGAAAATCCAACGTGGATCTGAAGCTGGGAAGGGCAAAGTCCCCAGCCTGTCTGGGGTTTCATGTCTGCATCCTAAAAGTACAGCAGATGAGCTATATCTTTCTTTCCATCTCTGCCAGGCCCTCACAAGGATGGCAACAGACAAAAACACAGGAGGGAATTACTCTTACATCAGCTTGTTCAGGACCCCAGTCCTGAGGAAGATCTCTCTGTGTTCTGGCGTGGTGTGGTAAGAGGTGTCACTTCATGGGAGGGAATTCATCCTGCACTTCCCAGAGGGATTTCCCTCGGTCCCATCTCCACCCTCTCCTTGCAGGTTTGGTGTTGCGTTCTCTTATTACGGCATGAGCATGAACCTGACTGGCTTTGGGCTCAGCATCTACCTCTCCCAGTTTGTCTTTGGCATCATTGAGATTCCAGCCAAGATGGTCATTTACGTGCTGGTGAACCGAGTTGGCCGGCGGCAGAGCCAGGCATGGACGCTCATCCTGACCGGACTCTGCATAGGAGCCAACATCGTCATTCCCAAGTGTGAGATGCTGTTCTGCTCTGCGCAGTACTTGCTAAAGGGAGTCCACTTTGTGCTCTGCTGGAGAAGGAGAACCATGGATTTGTTCACAGGCAATTCTGCATAGAGAAGTCCTCCACCTGAAGGGTGTCTATGAGACAAGGTCACTAATGTGGGCTAACCCTGATACCTGGTCACAGCAGATGGTTTCCAGTCACTGTCAAGTGACTGCTAAAGGGTCCAGCAATGGCAAGGCACAGTGCCTATCTAAATTATGGACTTTGTCCAGTGGGAACTGTCCTATCCTGTCATCAGTTCAGCTCCCACTTGGGCTAACACTTACTAAACCTACAGATCCAGCCTTTGGAGGCAGCAGCTCCAGGGCTATGAAGCTTCCTGTTTTGTGTTCGGGAGCACTGAACATTCTCCCTTCTTATACCTGGAAGTTTCTTCCTGGAGGCAGTTCATTGTCATAAAAGCTTTTTCTTTCCCACAGCCTTCAGCTCCCTGCGTTCGGTAGTGGCTGTTATGGGCAAGGGGTTCTCAGAAGCTGCCTTCACCACCGTCTTCTTGTACACCTCGGAGCTCTACCCCACCATTCTGAGGTAAGAGACGCCACCCACCTGAGCACACCCCCAGGGCTTGGCTGGGGTGCTGCCCTCAGGCCTTGGCCATCAGCACAGCAGGATGTGCTAGTGACTACACTGCAGCACTGGCCCCTTGCCTCCGGAACTAGCAGTTTCTAGGGATTTCATATACTCACAAGAGAAAGGAAGAAAGCCACCTTTTATTTACCTGGGTTGTGGGTGGTTAGGTTGTGCTGACAGGAAGATGAATGGAAAGGTGAGGAGTATTCTGTGTGGGAAGATCTGAATACTCCATAAAGCACTTGTGTTTAGTAAAGTCTTTGTTCCCTCTGATAATCTGTCAGGAACTGTTAAAAGAACCTGAAAATAATAACTTGAAATATCAGGCTTTACAAGGGACACATACTACCACCTGTTTGAGAGTCTTTTGGACATTAGATGATATTAAAGAAGGGATTAACCAGCCTTTCAGGAGGAAAAACAGAGCTTATTTGACATACCTGGGTAATGGTAACATAACACCATATTTAGCATTTGCATAGGTTGGGATATAGCTAAGTCCGGTGAAGGGAATCACCTCACTGATTTCCTTGTGCAAGTCTGAAAAAGCCCTCATGAATCACAGCAGGTCTTGTGGCTTACTTCACTTCTGTCCCTCCCTGCCAAGAGCACCCTCCTCTGCCATTCAGTCCTTTAGCTTTCAAAGGTCTGTTGCATCTGGGGAACGATTCACATTTAAACCAAAGCATCAGACTGATCTGCTACTTTTTATCCCAGACCACTTTGTATCTTTCATGCTCAAAGACATTGACAAAGACAAAATTTTTGGTTCCTTCTGCAGTACTTGTTCTGTATATGCACAAGCGGGTCCTGGGACCCTTGTCATCAGTGTGAATTGCCACACATCCCCTCAGAATTAGGTCTTATTTCTGGTCTCTCCAAGGACTCCTTCCTTGGACCAAAAGTGCTCACAGGTATCTCTAGTGTATGCCACCTGCTTAGAAGTACCTGGGAGAAGGAGGAACTTGGATTTGCTCTAAGCAGGTTGGAAGACTCACTAGTCTTACTATTAGAAAATGCTCTCAGGGTTTTAGACATTCAAAGTGGAAACGGCTTTAGAGCAGGTATTCTTAGTGTGGAACTGCAGCTTCTTTCTCATTATAGATATAAATCTATTTCTCACAGCAGCTACAGTTGATCTCTGGGAAATATGATAATTTTAGGAAGATGTGAAGAAAGAAAAGAAAAAAGTGGCAGAGGAAAAAGCCGGGGGGAAAAAAGCCTCTGCATTTAGAGCAAATTGCGGGGGAAAGGGCAGAGGTCTGACATGACACAAGTAGCCCTCTCTTTCCCGTGGTGGTCTGCACCTTTCCAGGCAGAATGGGATGGGGTACACCTCCTTCATGGCACGCCTGGGAGGGGCCCTGGCCCCGCTGGTGTTCCTGCTGGACGAGGTGTGGCGGTCCCTGCCAGAGGTGACGTACTGCGGCGTTGCGGTGTGCAGCGGTGCCGTGGCCTTTCTGCTCCCGGAGACGCTCAACGTGCGCCTTCCTGAGGGCATCGAGGACATCGAGAAGCCACCGTGAGTCACCTCCATCCTGCCCTGCACGTGGATTCTGACCAGGAGAGGGGTCATCCCTCTCTGCTGCCTGCAATTCCCCGTCTGTGGGTGGCAGGGGAAGAAGCGAGAACCCAGTGAGGCTGTTGGCCTTCCTGCTTTTCTGTCCATCAGCCCAAACACGGTTTTTTTTTCTTCCAGAGTAAAAGTGCCACCAGAAGTCAGTGCTCCCGAGGGCGTGCCACTGCAGGCTCTCCTGAAGTGAGGGACCCTGTGGGACAGCCACCGTGTAGGACGGCACAACTGAGCCGTGCTCTGATCTACCAGCGAAAGAGCCTTTACTGCCCAGCAATCTCACTCCTAAGGGAAGTGGGACTGAGGACACTGGAGGAACGAGGCAGATCAGGACACCAGCTGGCAGGAGCTAACCCACTCTGCAGCATGGCCAGCAACAAGGATGCAGAAGTCTAACAGGGTGTGGCAATAAAAAAAAGAAAAAACCACCAAACCAAACCCAAATCCCAAACACAAAATCCACCTTGCAATAGGAAACTTTGCACGGAATATTGAGTAGTTCATTATTGGACTTCATTCTGCTTATTGGTCTAATACACTGATCTTAATGGAATATCTTTGCCTCTTGCATTTAATTATGCAAACAACAGAGGTGAGCCATCAAATTATCTATCAGTTGGAATGACCTATAAATTTGGAATCCTGGTAAACAGCACGTACCCAAACTGGGGAGAGGGAACGGCTTCAGGATCTGAGCCCCAGGTGCTCTGATTCCGTGGGCTGTGAGGTGTTTTAAGCTAAACCATGCACAACACTGTGAAGAGAACAGACACTGAGGATGCATCTGAAAACAGATGCAGAAGCACATCCAATCCCAGGTCCAAGAGCACCTCCTAGTAGAAATAAGCTGCCTGTAGAATTTTTATAGCTGCTGTAAGACAGCAGCTATTTTTTGAATTAATTTTTTCCATCCATGAATCACTTAACAGCTTACCTTGTGCTGTCAATAAAAGGAAAGGCAATGTGCAGGTCATGGCCAATCTGTGTTTCCTTCAGCAAAATGTTCTTTATTTCTTGGAAATATATCATGATTTATAGCAACCAGCTAGAGTATGCAGTTCTGATGTCATTACTCATACAGTGTGGGAAAAAACAGGACTCAAAACCTCAGAATTTAACCAACTCAAAACCTCAGAATTTTCATTACTGAAATGTTTGTTAAGACAAACCTTATTTGTGATGGGGAGAAAATCTGACCTTCACATTTTGAATTTCTGAGTTATCTTTGGTCTGCTGCGGGTTTGTTTGTGAGGAAGACAGAAGTGATGGTTACAAACAAGACCTTTCCATGACCAGAAAGACCAAATTAGGTAGTAAGGTAAAAGAGATAAGAAGTGATTTGAAGAGTCAAACGGATTAGAAAGGGGATCTACTGGCTCAGAGCTGAGCTGCAGCCTCAGGACTCCTGTGCACAGCACCGACAGCCATAGCTGGGTGTTCGCGACCAGCAGCCGGGACCCACAGGGAGGGAGGGTGAGCATCCCCAGGGGCCTTGAGCACCGGAGGGGAGCGGTGCTTGCAGGCACCAAGCCTGTGCTGGGTGACAGGGGACACCCCGCCCGGAGCCACACCGGCGAGCGGCGAGGCGGTGACAGACGGCGGCCGCGGTCAGACCCCGGCCCCTGTCACACCGGGAGCGGCTGGCCCGGCCCCCAGCGGGCGCACGGCCCCGCCCCCGGCGGCTGCACGGCGTAACGGGGCGGGGAGGCGCAGGGACGGGAGTCGGATCAGGATTAGGATCGGGAGGGCGGTTCTGGTTCCGGGTCAGTCCCCGCCTGGGCAGGCTGTCGGGCGGTGGGCGGGGGCGGCGGCTCTGGCCATGCGGAGCCGGGCCGGGCGGCGGCGGCCGCGCAGGGCCCTGCCTGGGCTGCGGCGGGGCCCCATGAGCCGCCGGGGGTAGGGCGGGGAGCCCTTTCCCCCCCGCCCCGCCGCCATGTACACCTTCGTGGTGCGGGACGAGGGCAGCAGCGTGTACACCGAGGTGAGCCGGCTGCTGCTGGCCAGCGGGCAGTGGCGGCGCCTCCGCAGGGACAACCCCCGCTTCAACCTGATGCTGGGCGAGAGGAACCGGCTTCCCTTCGGCAGGCTGGGTAAGGGTCCTCCCCGCCCCTCCGGCAGCAGGGCCCGGCCGCTCCCGGTCCCTTTCGGTTCGTGCTTGCGGCTATGCCCTCCCCTCCCCGGTATTCCCCGCCGCAGGGCAGCGTCCCCGGCGGTCGCCGCAGCCTTCCGCCACCGCTGCGGGCCCGGGCGGGGCGCGCCCCGACAGAGCCCCCGCGGTTCGGGAGGCAGTGCCCGCCGGCCCCGCTCCCCGCCTTGTCGTGGTCGCTGTCCCCGCGGCTCCCTGTCCTCGGCCGCCCCGGCCTCCGGCGCCCGAACAAAGCTCAGGCACCGCGGGGTCTCTGGCCAGCTGACCGCCGGCAGGGTTCTCTGCGGGCCCTGCTGACGCCAGGCAGGGCTCGAAGGATCCCCTTCCCAAGCTCCCGGAGAGTGATTTCACCGGTGCCTCCCAAAACACCCCCGCCCAGCGTGAGGCCTGTGCTGTGGTGAAGCAGTGGGAAGGGCGGGGGGCGATGGGGGGGGGGAACACAAGGGTCACCCGGAGACCCCCCCTGTGACATGTGGCAGACCTCAGGATCCCGGCGCCCCCTCTGGGTGCAGCCCCTGCTTCCCGGACTGCCTTCCTTGCCCTGCGGCAGTGCCCTTGTGGCTGTTTGCACCGCTGCCGGGGGCTTCAGGCAAGCAGCATGTGTTCGTAGGGTCGCGGTGGTTCCAGTGTCATCCCCTGCCTGGTGCTGGGCAGGGACACTGCGGTGCTGAGCTGCGGTGTTATGGGGGTGTTTCTGCGGTTTGACACAGGAGGCAGAACAGGTCTAAGCCAGGCACGTTCAAACCTTCGCTCAGAGCTAAGGCTGGTGGAGGTGTGCCTCTGCAGGGCTTGGTGAGGGTGATGGCACTAGTCCTTGCCTGGAGCCGGGTGTGAGTAATTCCAGAGGCCCTGTGTGTGTAGGGCCCCACACCCCCTGCCCCACCACCCTTGCTGCCTGACCCCCACTGTCACCCTGCCAACACACAGGGCTCTGGGACCTGCCCTGTGCAGGCTTGTCCCCTGCCTGCCATGCACACTGCTGTCCCATGGCACAGCCACCCTGGCCCTCTGCCCTGCTGGATGGTGCAGAGCCCAGGAGCAGGGAGGGAGAGTGCCCACAGGGAGGGAGAGCCAACTCAGGCACTGGCAGTGTTGCAGGGCGTGGCAGCGAGCAGGGATGCACTGTCATCCTGGCCCTGGTTTCTTTCTTTCTGGGGTGATTCTGCAGCACTGCTTCTGGCTGCAGAAACATCAGAACAGACAGAGCCCCCTCACGCCAGCAGCTCTGGTGCAGGATGGCTTTGCATCTCTTCTTACAGCAGAGACCCATCTCTGACTGCTCTTTCCAATTTGCCAGTCACCAGTTCCAGCACCTCTCCCTTGTCTCCTCCACATTTATGAGTGGAAAGTCCCCATCACATGGCAATGCCATCTGCTCACCTCCTGGTGTCAGGGTGTCTGCAGCGGGCAGGGAAACACCAAGGGAGGCTCAGGCAGTGAGGATGCTCACATGTGCTGGCAGCAGGCACAGCATACAGACCTGTGCTTTAACTTGTCCAGTGTGGATGGCCTGTGAGCATCAGGCCTCATTGCAGAACGAGTGCAGTTCTTTGATGAGACTGGGCATGCACAGCACATCCAGCCATAATAGGCTTGTGGACATCTCTAACCAAAAGTGTTCTTGGGTGATGGAAGGGCTTCCCTGAGCCCTTCACCTTGTGTTGCCATGGAATGCCCAAAAATTCAAACCATTTCTCACAGCCAAGACATGTCTATAACCCGTGGAGAGGGGCCATGCTTTGGCACTGGCTTCTTTAAACCATCCTCCTATAGCAGGAACTGGTTGCCTGAAATCAGTAGATTCAGACCAAAAATAACATGGTTGTTTTGGTGCATTTTCCAAAAAGCTCTATCTTCTTTGGTTTGTCTTCCTGAGCAACTGTTGCATCAAAGCTGGCTTGGTTTTCCTAAGGGCTCTACTCGGTGGAAGCAGACATTAATTCAGGGAACTGTAGGGATTTGCATTACTCAGGGCCTAAGCTGGATCATGGAGAGAAGTGGGGACTCTAATCATGCACCACTGCTTCTGCCCAGCTGCAGGGACCTCTGTAGCTCTCACTGATAATCTGATTCCTGGGGGATTGTACCCTTGCAGATTGTGTCTGCATCTAGCAGAAGAGCAGTTTGTGCAGAGGGGATGGAAAGGAGGAAAAGGCTGCAGAGGGGATGCTAGGCTCTATGCCCTGCTGGCCAAGAGAGGATTGTCACTTTGGTCAGTGCCTTGGCAGCTTTTTAAGCCCACTAAATGCATGCCACAGACCTCACAACATGCCCCAGAAGTTTCCCTTCCTGCCCTGTGGTCCCTCTTCGCTGGCCACCCAACTCTGCATTGCAGCCCACTGCTCCATGGCAATGCTCAGGAACCCAGTGAGGATGAGTCTCCCCAGGATAAACTGGAATCAGAAGAAAAATTGAGGGGTTTTATTATTTTCTTTTCAGTAAAAAAACCTGCCTGTGCTGGCTGCACATTGAAGTGCCCGAAGTTACATATCTTTTCTTCAGGATGGTTTTCAGCTGTCTTGTATTTAAAGATTTGTGAATAAAAGTGACCCAGGTCAGGCAAGTGACTTTCAGGCTGAAAATAGATATTCACTCTCTGTGATCTTGCAGCTGCCTGGTGTTTAAGGTAGTGTTTGCTGCAGGCCTTTTTTCCCAGGCATACACCAAGGAAGATAAGTAAAACTCTGAATCCTTTTTCAGGATTCTGGTCCCTCCCAGAGAGCTTCCAGCTGAGCACAAATGTTTCTGTAGTGTGCAAAGGTGAAGGCAGGCAGGTTGTGGTGTGGAGTCCAGTGTTGGTAAGCAGGTACCCATCTGTTCAGCACTCTCTTTGTCACTGCTGAGGCCAGACACGAATATTGGGGCCAGTTTAGGACTTTCCAGAGCAGGAAAGGCTTAAACATCCTGGAGTGACTAAAGGAGTGGCCACCAATATAGTCAAGGGGACAGAGGTTGGCAGCCAAGCACTGGGACAAGAACTTACAGAAGTCAGTGTTTACCTTTTAGAAATAGTCAGACTTTGAAAAAGAGGTTGGAGCAGAGACTCCCAGAGGTTCCTTCTCACCTCAGGTATCCAACAGGTCTTGTTGCAAACTGCTAGAAAGAAGCAAGATTCCAAATCTTTCAATATTTCCCAGGCCTGAGAGGGAATCCTGTTGTACATGGCAAAGGAAAAAGGTCCTTTGCTAAGCTGTGATCTTTGTGTCGTGGTGTGTTTCTCTGCATCCTCCACCTGTGTTTAAGACTGACTGAAATCTTTGTTCTTAAAAGCTTACACCAGCAGGTGGAGAAAACTTTTGAGTAGTGCTGCCAGTTCCCAGTGTGAATTAAGAAAAAACTGCTTCCCTTTGCAAAATGGATGTGTCAGATTAAAAACAAGTGGGTAACTGCATGGTTTTTTTGTAACTAAATGAAAGAAACCACAGGCACCAGTACCAGTTTACAACCTGTTTCTGTAATGCAGGGCAAGGAAACAGCCTCCATTTTTTTCCCCCTACTGCACAGGTCCTTTGCACCAAGCAGCTGTTTTGCCTTTATTCATTGAGGAGTTTGTCTGATCTCTGTTTCCCCTTCTTAGGCCATGAACCTGGACTTGTTCAGCTGGTGAATTACTACAGGGGAGCAGACAAGCTGTGCCGCAAAGCATCTCTGGTGAAGTAAGAAATTCACAGAAATGTTAGATGGGCTTGGCAGAAGCTTCTCTTCTAACCCTTGTTGGGTGTTGAACCTGTTTGGAGGATATTTCACAGAACAGCTGCTCTGGGAGTGTCCTAGCATGTGCTGTCTTCAGACTCCTGGGCTGGTCTCCAGAGCTGTTTGTGTGCACAAAGGCCTCTCTGTAACCTCAGGGAAAATGCCATTTCCACTAAATTGTATCTACTTGAAACCATAGAGTGTATTGAATCAGATTAGAGCCGAATCAAAAGGAAAAAGAAACCCAAACATATCTGCTCTTTTTCCTTGTAGACATTTAATTAAAACCTTCTCCTTTTATTCTCTGTTTCATACAGAGAAGAGACACTAATGTGCCTTTAGCTAATCAGATTTGTTGGTCAAACAAACGCTCGGAGACATCTCCAGGAAGAGCTCTGGGAGTTATTTCTGCATGACCTGCCATGCCAGGGTCTCCTGGGGAAATGTGGATGAACTTTCATTGTAGATAACCCTCGTCCCTATGCAAACTCTACTCCCACTAGAGTATCTTTATGTCAGAGCTCTTGGTCTCCTTCAGCAATTTGATTGCCCATTACAGTCTGTGCTGCCTCTCACTGATGCAGTCCTGCAGACTGCGTGTGCTGATCCAAGGCCTCTCCTTCCTCTGCAAAGAGCCTCTTCCCAGTTACTTTCTTGGCAGTGGTGATGGTGTTTGTCAGAAAGTGGCAGAGTATTTTTAAACAAGTGCTTACAGCACTCCTCAGATGGATTTCTCTTTAGCCTGTTACCTAGAGCACTAAAAGCACTTGCACACCTGTTTTCATATCCTGCAGCTTGGCTGACCTTTTTAACTGTAGGGTCAACCATGCATCAAGCTGCTTAGGAACCTATGGGACAACAAATGACATTCCTCAGGGCTCCCAAAGTGCCACTGACTCACTGCCATCTCAACAGAGAGGCACAAATGCACAGAGAGAGTCAGCACCTCATGAATTCTGCTTTTGACCTTAAGTAAAGCACAGGCATTTGGAGAGGCAGGCAGCTCCCTTGACTTGAAAAGAAAACAGGCCTGAGCTCTGCTAACAGGAATTTGCTGCTGTCTCCAGATATTACTGGTAGGAGGGATATGCCTGAAGGATCCCAGACACCTTGGGATGTGAAACATGAAACTGTGCCCTTGCTTTCTGTGGCTTCCCAGTGGTCTTCATACACAGCTGGGACACCTGGTCTGATCTCAGTGGGAATGGGATCAAGGGCTAAGCACCACCACAGCATGCATTACTGCTCTGGCTTCCCTTTTGCTGGTTGTGATCACAGCATCCTTCCTGTCCTGAGCCGTGTCAGCAAAAATACCTCCTCAATCCCCTTGTGCAGAAATGATGCAAGGAATGCACCATAAGCCTTAGTTATGGACGTGGAAATTTCTCAGCTGTTAGTTTCATAATATCCATGGTGTCAATAAAATGTTTAATGAAAGGATGCAGGTTCTGGTTCGAAGAGTACTGCTTTGCTGTGGGCTGGGGTTGTCATGATAACTTTCAGAAAACCGTAATTTCAAGGGTCTGAGGAAAACAGGATAATTTAGCACAGACTATCTGTAAGCTGCCATTCATCATCAAGCAAAAGAGCCCAGTTAATGACGATTTTTCCTTATTAAATGATCCCCATGCAGGTGGGGACACTCTGGAGATTAACAGCCTGTCTCTCTTCACCCAGGCTACTGAAGACTAGCCCTGAGCTCTCGGAGTCCTGCACATGGTTCCCTGAGTCATATGTGATTTACCCAACAAACTTGAAGACCCCCGTGGCTCCAGCCCAGAATGGAATTCGCCATCTCATAAACAACTCACGGACGGATGAGCGGGAAGTGTTCCTGGCCGCGTACAACAGGCGGCAGGAAGGCAAAGAAGGCAACGTGTGGATCGCCAAGTCCTCAGCTGGTGCCAAAGGTTCACTCTCCAGCATCAGGAGCTATTTTTCGTTATTCCTCACTCTTTACGTGATCTGTAGAGTTACAGGGTTTGGCCGAGCCGAGCTGATACGTGGTCTGTCTCTGAAGGGCTTCGCTCACCATGCCAGTCACCTGGTGTGCACGTGCTACCTAGGACACGCACAGCAGTGAAAGGGTCTCCATTTCTCTACACGTGCACCTCAAAATGTGGGCAGGTGCTGTGGGGGGAAGGTAGCAGGGACCAGCAAGTGAGGGGAATGTGGAGAGCAGGTTAGAGGGAGCAGAACAGGATGTAGGGAGGCAGTCAGCAGGCAGGACACCAGCCTTCAAGGGCAGGGAGCCCAGCTCCTCATGCTGCAGCTTAACTTGCCTTCTCCTGGGTGGAAATCCTGCTTGTCTTTCAACCAAACTCAGATGCCTGGTGCCAGTGGCCTGCCCATGGTCACACTGAGAGACTGGCTGAGCAGCCACGAGCTCAGCACATCATAATTGCACCCAGGCCTCAGGGGATGGTGCCAGAGCAAAGAAAAGCAATGCAGTGTCTGTCTGTCCATTTAATCTGAATAGGACAATAGTTACCCAAGTGATAATGTATCTTTCCTTGTTCCAGGGTCATTCCATCACTCACTGTACAGAAATAACGAGCTATGAGATAGCTGGACACAGCTCTAAATGTAGTGCTTTGATAACTGTGTGCTCTCTGTCAGTTACAGTGTTACCGTGGGCACATTACTAGAATGGCTGCATTTAAAAGCTTACCTTGTCATGTGTGCAGCAGAGCCCAGCCTGAGGAAGGACGTGGTCTTCTCAGAGAGAACAAGCCCACATGTATTACTCATATTTGCAGAGTTGCTTTGGATGCAGCCTTGCAAAAAGAGAATGTGAAAGCCAGAGCTGGCTGCAGGGAGGCTGCATGATAAAACTGTCCTTCACACTGGCTTCCTTCTCTGTTCTGCTCTCTTGGCTGTATCACCAAGAAGCCTTGAAAGAGTATCCTTATTTTCGTCAGGAACGAAGGGGACGAGTCCTTTTGTTATGCCAGTGTGAGAATGTGTTTCTGTGTGGTAAACTGGCAAAAAAATCCATCTGGGCATTTGAAAAGACACTTGCTGTGGTCTGCTGCAGGCTGAGCAGGTTCAGACTCTTCAGCTACTTCATGCAAGTGTGATCCCATATTTTCTGCACTAAAGGAGAGTAGCCTTTTGTATTCGTCACCGTGCTGCTGCAAATTAAAGTGGAAAGCAGAGCCTCATGGTAATCTTCCTGAGGGAAGTTTTATACATCTGGGGATTACTTCTGATGAAGAAGAAAGCTTGTTCATGCTAATTACCAAGAAAGATACCGCTCAGGCACAGTCCCTGTCTTGGGACAGGTCTAACAGAAGCTTGGTCATCCATCAGTAACAGGAAAATTCAAGGTTTAAGATGCCCTGACTCAAACATTTGAAGGGTTTGCAGCTGTGGCTGGAGGTTTTGGTGTTTTCTTTGAGAGCGGGGAGAGCTGCCCCACATGAGCTGCTTTGCTGCCTCACTGGGTTGCTGCCTGGGTGCACAGTGAAACTGACCCTCCCCTTGGTTTACCATCTGTCCAGTGTGGAACAGGTGCCTGCTGATCTCCCCACTGCAGCAGCTTTGCTGGCTTAGGGATGTTGTTCCCCTCCTTCCCCCAGTGCACAGCCTGAAGTTGTGCCAGTGCAAGGTTCTGCCTTGCTCTGCTGTGATCAGGAGACTAAAAAATCTTGCCCCCTGCATAAAGCATGGGTGAGAAAGATACTTTGATGGCAGACTTCCTTTCAGTGGAGGGTGCTGGGATGAATGGGAGGTCAGTAGGGCTGGAAGCTGAGCAGAGGATGGAGCAGTGAGAGTCCCTGCAGGGCTGTGCTGACAGCAACCTTCAGAAATCACTGCTAGGATCGTTTTTCGTTGGATGATCCTCTCAAACCCCATCTGTGCTCCAAACCTCTGTAACCCCTTTGATAGCCCCTTGAAGAGTGGAGTTTTTTGCACAGAATTTTTTCCCAAAACCACTCAGCCCAAAATTAAGACTGAGTCATCAGATTTAGTCCAGAAAGTTAACAAATGCCTCAAGAATGGGCATAGTGCCAGAGGAGTGTTTGATAACTTTACCTGAGCTGGCTTATCCCTCACAGCACCATGCCATTCCTTTAGGAAATCCCAGAAAGAAAATGGTCTCTGTTCAGTGCTCTGCAACAGAAGTTTCCTGTTTGGGCTCTTGCAAGAAATGAGCAGTGACAGCTTCGGCCAAAATGTGGGAGTGTTTAAACAGCACAGTTCATTCTTTTAATGAAGAGCTTCCACAGCAGGAACACTGAGTACATGGATGAACAATTTAAAATAGTACTTTCCCTTATTCAGCAATGATTTTAATAATAACTTAAATTAACTCAGTGAGCAGGACAACACTGCACAAGTGTGCGTGTGTGACTGCTGCTGGCAGCCAGAGAAGCCAGACAGGGAAAGAGTCTTAAGTCTGGGATAAAAAACTCCACAAACCTCCCTCCCCAAATAAAAAAGAAAGGCAAAAATCTTTACAGAAAATGTGCCAAGCCCCCATTCTTTATGAATGCTGAAAACCAGGTAAAAACAAAACCAAGTTTGTCAAGTGCCAAATACAAGCACCACCAAACCCTCCTACCCCTGCCAAGCCTAGATAAGAAGAAAAAAAAAAGAGACATAAAGGAAAATGCCCCCAAGCCAAGCAGCTGCCTCACTGCTTGTCCAGGTCCCTGTCTGCTGTGTATCTCCTCACACCTCAACAGCCACCCCCCTGCAGACATGCCCCAGTCAGGCTATGCCGTATCAGATCCACTTGATTCCCATTTGAATTAGGCCTGGTTTCTGGGGAGCCAGAGACGTGTCGTGGCAAGAAAGAGATCCCTCCACAGACTCATTCCCATGGAGTGGCTGTGACATTGCTTGGGCACTGGCCAACCTTGGGGCCATAGGTTCTTGCATGTCACTTTTTGGGCTAATGAGCCACGGTCTACTTGGGGCCTGAAAAAGCTCCAACAAAAGTAGAAGGATCGTCTGCCTAATTTTGTCTTCAACTTTGTGTGTCAGGGGAAGGGATCCTGATTTCTTCAGAGGCTGCAGAGCTCCTGGACTTCATCGATGAGCAGGGACAAGTGCATGTGATTCAGAAATACCTGGAGAATCCTCTACTTTTAGAGCCAGGGCATCGCAAGTTTGACATCAGGTAACCTTTTCTGCCTTTGTAATACCAGTTTTCTTTTTCATGCTGTTTCTTTCTGAGCCACTGAGACTAGAGTTTGTTCTCCTGTCCCCCAGGAGCTGGGTTCTCGTGGATCATCAATATAATATCTACCTCTACAGAGAGGGTGTCCTGCGGACCTCTTCCGAACCATATAACAGTGCTAATTTCCAGGACAAAACCTGCCACTTGACCAATCACTGCATTCAGAAGGAATATTCCAAAAACTACGGGCGGTATGAGGAAGGGAATGAAATGTTCTTCGAGGAGTTCAACCAGTATCTGATGGATGCCCTGAATACAACGCTTGAGAATAGCATCTTACTGCAAATCAAACACATAATAAGGTAGCCAGCTGCCTGCTGCCTAGGAGAGCATAGCCCTTCAGGGACAGGGAGTGTGTGTGGACACAGCTGGGGAAGCAGACAGAGCAAGAAGGGAAGGGTTTCAATTGCATAAATTTAAGATAAGGCCATAAATACCCCCACGTCACTGCTCAGGGAAAAGGCACTTCCATGGGTGCTGTTAATTCAATGGTATGTGTCCGTGTCTCTGCGTTTTGCCGGCTGTGGCTGGAGAAGGATCGAGTGAAAAGGGAAGAGAGCAGGTCAAAAGACAGGGCTGGGAGAGGCTGAGATTAAAAAAGGCATAAAGATGATAGAAGGGAAGTGAAGCTGGACTCTAGTGTGCAGACTCTGGATGCTTCCCCCACCATCAGCCAGCAGCAGCACATGGCTTTTGCCTAGGTCATCTTACTCAGTCCACAAGAGCCAGTTCCTTCCTGGGCATGGAAAGTGCCTGGAGAGAGATATCAGTGCTGCAGAGAATCCAGGTCTTGACAAAGCGGTCCTTCATGAAGGAATTTGCTTTGCCAGTACCCCATTGCTGTTAATTGCACTAAAAAGCCGTGGCATAATCTTTGAGGGACTTGAAGGCAAATGAGCATCCAGTGGCAGTTCCCTGGGGACCTGCTGCAGCCCTTTGTGGCACTGCATATCATGTTTTTCAGCTTGTCTGACCCAGTGGTGAGGGAGGATGCTGCTCTCCAGCTCTTTGTGAGTTAACTCAGGGGCATCCCCACATGGATTTTCATGGTCACGGGATCTCACTTGCAGGGACCTGATTACCATGGCATGTGTTGGACATAATTTGTAATTTGGGGAAGTTCCGGGGCAACCCCTCTCACTTAACTCTGCAATGCAGGTGTCCACAGCAGCCTTAACCTCGAGTTTCTGTTTTTCCCTTCACAGAAGCTGCCTTATGTGTATAGAGCCTGCCATCAGCACGAAGCATCTTCACTACCAGAGCTTCCAGCTCTTTGGCTTTGACTTCATGGTGGATGAGGAGCTGAAGGTCTGGCTGATAGAAGTCAACGGGGCCCCAGCATGTGCCCAGTGAGTAAATCAGTTTCTGTAATACCCTTTTGATGCCACCATTCACATGCCTCACCCAAAACGTGGCTTATGTCCCAGCTCCAAGTGAAAAAGGTGAAAGTGAATGGCAAGGGAGTTTTTCAGGCTAACACTGGACACTGCTCTAAGTGCCAGTCAGTTTGGGTTCATGCTTTTGTCTGTGTTTGGTATCCCCCAGCTTCTTTTCCATATGAGATGGGGCACTAACCTGGGTTTTTTAACAAATGGGTTTGAATATAACTTGGGTCATTTTTATTACTCTTGGGTTGAAGTTATGTTTGCAGATTTAATGCTTTGGGGGTCAGATTGTTTCTCAGTCTCTCTTGTGGAGCCACTGGTGGCTGCTCTTTATGTGGACACATGTTAAATGTGTAATGAGTAGCATTAAGGGCAGCAGCTGGGAGTGACTAAATTTGCAGGCAGCAGGACCACAGAGCACACTGTGGATGCTGCAGATGTTACCAAATCTCTGAAAACCGGAATAAAGACTCCTTATCACCAGTTTAGTGTTAAGAAGGGCATCATTTATTCAGGTCACACAGGGGATAACTCCTGACCTTATGTGCCCATGTGATTTTACAAGTGTCTTGCTTATATACAGTCACTACATGCATGTTACAATTTGCTCATTACCAAAAAACCCTCCCCCAGGTTCCCAGATTAAGTCTTTGTTTTGGCTGTGCCTGCATTCCTGAGCCAGATGTCTTCTTACCTTCCAGCCATCCTTGCTGGGAAAGCAGATTTTGCATGCCTTGTTTCTCTGCTGAGTTCACAGGCACAGTAAAAATTGAATTAACCCTTCTGGTATCACAGAGATTGGATTATAGCTTCTTCCAGCAGCCACAGGGAGGCTGGAACAGCCAAATAGCCCTGGCTGTGAGCATCTCTGTGTAGGCGCAGCAGGAGGTGCTGTATTACATGATTGAGACAGCTGCAGGAGACCAGAAATTTTTGCTAAGTGAGCATCTGTATCATATTTAAAAATAAACCAGCAAAACAGAACAGGCTGTACATCACTGCATTAGATTTTGATCAGATTAGATGTTGATTAAATTAGGTTAGATCATCACTAACAGTAGACAAAAAATGCAGGTCAAACCTACCGCACAGCCTGTTAAGCAGCTTTTTCAGGGCTAGAGCTTGGGGAGCTTTCTGTGTCCAGGATGCTCTGTTCACAATGAGCATCATGGTGCAATTACTTCCTTGCACCTCTTTGTCTTGCTGTATGGGTAAAATTTGGCTATTGCTGGGTGGATTTGGATTGCAGCAGTGTCCTGTTTGTTTTGTGCCTCTTGGAGGAGCAAGGGCTTTGTTGGGCAATTGGAAGATTGGAAGCAGGTGAGGTAGGTTTTGGCTATTTGTGACTTCTCCTGTTCAGGATTATCATAAGCACTCATATCACACAGCTCCCATTTAAAAAGGAAAAAAAAATTGGCTGCTGTAAGCAATAACATTCCCAGGAGCTGAAAAAACATCTTACTGTCACATAGCCCCAGTGGCATAGAGTAAAAGACATTGTTAATCCTGGGAAAAACAGCTTTGGTACTAAATATGTCCCAGATGCCAGCACATTCAGGGAGGTTACACATGCATTTCCTCCAGCAGAAAATGAAGCTGTTGTTAACTCATCTCAAACGCTTTGTTCCTCTTCTCCCTAATCCTGCCGTTCATGAACTGTGCCATGGTGAAACAAATCCCTCACGTCTGAGGGTCCTGTGAAGCCCCTGTGCCTGGTCACAAGCTGAAGTGTACAGCTGCACCCCAGCACAGCATTTCATCAAACCAGGAATGCATCAGAACAGCCTCTCTGGGGCACATTCCTGTGTGAACAGGGTCTGGTGCAGTAAATCCCAACTCCTTGAGTTGGAAGGCTGGTACAGGGAGCCCTGAGATGTTTTCTGTCCCTTTGCGTCTTGTGGAGACTCAAATCTGGGGCCTGAGGGTCTGGAGCCTCTGCTCAGAACCCTGACCTGACCGTAAACATAGATAATGGGTTTTGTGGTCCTTTGTGAAAGGGAGCAATATCGGGAATTATCACCATGGAAAAAGAAAATATTTGTTGGTGTAAACAGGGAGGAGGTGGAAGAGATACTGCTCTCCTCCTGTTTGCCACCCTGAAACTCCTTGTAATGGGAATAGGATCTTGTAGATCTTGCTGGGAAAATGAATTTCTATGTGAAAATTGGCCAGGGGTCTGCTGGTTTATTCTGCCTGGGTATCTGATTCATTCCCTCTCTCTCTCTCTCTCTCTCTCTCTCTCTCCCTCTTATCTCTTAGGAAGCTGTATGCAGAGCTCTGCCAAGGAATTGTGGATGTAGCCATCTCCAGTGTTTTCCCCCTCAACAACACTGGGCAGAAGATGAACCAGTCATCATCGATCTTCATCAAGCTGTGATGACAACACAACTGCCACTGCTGTGAACAGGGAGAGACTGCACCCCTCGGGTCAGCACAGTTTGGTGGCTTATCTCAGTAACACGCCAAAAAAGTGATAGAGACAGGCTTCATATTTTCTGGGAGACCACAGGGAAAAACAACAAAACAGACATCCTCACAGAGCTGTGATGATCCAGAGCTGCTCAGATAACTCTGCCTGCATTCACCAAAATCCACTTTAGAAACAGCTCCTGTGACTTTGATACCTGAAACAAATCTCTCTGGGAGTACAACAAAACAACCTTAAAATGAAACCCCAGCAGGGATACTGTAATGCTGTATTAGCTCCTCCTTTTCTATAGAGATAACATTGGGTTTTTTAAGGAAATTGAGTGAAGAGAACAATGGAGTTGTCCTCCTCCCGCTGTGTTTATTCTTTCCTCACCTACTGCATCATTAGTGCCTTAGCTCAGCTCCAAATAGGTGACTCCTTTCCTTTGTTCCTGCTCTGTTACATAGAAAGGAGCAAGCTCTCCTGGTGCCTAAAACCAGGAGCACTGAGAAGTCAGTTTCCTTAGGTCATTTTCCAAGCTGGTTGGCTGAACACCCAGGCAATGGCTGGCAAAAGGGTGCTGAACTGCAGGTGGTGAATTAACCCAAGCAAGGAAGGCGATTTTCTTTATTTATAGCTATCCCTTTTCCTATTGAGATTTGAATCAGTGTCTGTCCCAGTCTGAGGCAGTTGGATTCTGCTTAAAAGAGGTAGAGAGGTGCCCTTGGAGCTCACCAGCAGGCTGTAGGATTTCTAGCATCACTTTGTGCTGAGTGTTTCAAGTAGCAGAAACCTGATCCCAGTTTCTTCTGAGGCACTGCAGTGAATTTAGGCTCTTCTCTCAGATTTCACCTTCATGATTTCATTGAGGCTTGAACCTGAAACTTTTCTACCCAAATCCCGTTTGATCCAGCCAATTTTATTCTCATCTGTTTGACAAATACTGCAGTCTTCTGCCCTGATCACAGTCCACAACTTGATCTTGGCTAGAGGGAAGGTGGGTGAGGTTTTGTAGACCAGGAGAGAGACTCCTGTTTGCCACACATCTGGGAAATCAGGTGCTTTGGGGGAAAGGAGAGGTTAAATTCCTTGAGATGTTTGAATTTCAGAGCCAACATCTGCTTCAAGTAAAACCTAAATCCTTGTGTTTCCCACCTTGTGAAGTGTATCTGAATTTGCAGTGTGAGCCCAGCACATCTGTCTGGCAGGGAGAGATGGTCATGGAAAGAAACTGGTTCCTGTTCCCAATAACAAACAAACAGGAAGACATTGTGGAGATTACAAACTGCCTGTGTGTAATAGGAAGTGAATCAAGCAATGGAATTTCTGCCTTCCTCAGAAGAACCTAGCATTTTGGTGTACTCATCTCTGCTTGTGATGGAGATTTTGCAGTTCTTCATGCAGCAGATAATCCTGATGGGAAGGGGCTGGGTGGTAAGCAGGGAGAAGAGTGTGGGGGAAGGATTGGTTGGGTTTTCTAACCTTACAATAGCAGAGAGGTGTCAGAATTTCACTGCAGTCCAGGTGAAGTGTGGTGATAACTCAGGAAGGTAAAATGTGGGCTGTTAAGGGTTGTTACTCAGCTTGCAAAGTTCAGCACATCTCCATTGACATTTTCATGTTAGCTTAGCTGAGCTTAAAAACTGCATGTTTTTTGCTGAGCAGTGGGAAGACCTCACATCAATTGCTCTCATCCAGCACGTGCCTGAGGTGACAGCTGAGCTCTCAGAAACTCTAGGGCAGACGAGAACAGAAAGTTTTCCCCATCATGATGAACCGAGAAATGCTCATTTTCTGGGGTGCTAGACCCATCCTTCTCAAAAGGGAAATTTAGATAATGCTTGGCGGTAGAGCCACAACTACAGACGATGCAGCTATTCATACCCTGCCTTTCCAGCTGGGCTTGGGGGAGGTAGTGTTTCAGGGACACTTGAATCCTCTTTTTGCTGAATTTTTCAGGAATAAGCAACATCCTCTGGAGTAAAACATATATTTTCCACCTTCTCTCAAAGTGCCCCCCAAAGTAAAGCACAGAAGGTAAATGGTAAAGGACAGAGAGCACAGTGCCTAAAGTTTTGCCCAAAATACTAGCTATGAGGTGGAATAGAGGCTGTGTGTGTGGCTGAGGCCTGGGCATTGCAGCCATGGGTGCACCTTGCAAGTGATGCTCACAAACCCCTGTGAGATTTTGTTTGTTTCTTTTTTTAGGAATATACAACAATAAATGTTTTCTAGTTTATTTCAGCTAAAAGGTCAATAGAAAAGGTCTTACTCTCTTTCCTGAGCTTTCACCCAGGATACTGCTGGGTTTCCAGAAGACACCTACCATATTGCAGAATGTCTCTAGTCTTAGTTGTAACCCTTCATGTCATCCATGAAGAATTTCTGGCCCAGGTGTTCTGGCTGCGTTGTCCAGCAGGGTCTGGTCCTGCTGAACTCTGGGTTTCAGGTAACTCCCATGTGGCTTGTTCCATACTAGTTAGTCATGTTGTACTTCTGCTGAAATCTGGTGGCTGCCCACAGTCCATGGAGAATGCCGGAGAAGACTAAGAAAGGCTCAAACGCTGATTTCATCCAGGTGACTGTGACCAGTGCCCTTCAGGACTGCTTGCATGTCCCTGCTCCCAGCATTTCTTGTTCTCCACATGGAGCTCTCTCCCAGGAGAGCAACGCTGTGCCGTTCATGATCATGCTCCATGACAGTGTCTGCTGTGGCAGCCCTTGGGAAACCCTGGTGTTGAGAGCATGTGGGGTGCACGGGGCGCTGCCGGGCTGGCTGCCCATCAGGCTCGGGATCGTGTGCCCAGCTGCTCTCACGCCAGCATGTGCATGTGGGGCTAGCGAATGCCTGAGCTCCCGGCTCTCCGGTGAGCTCCCATCTATCCACATCTCTCCTAAACCATCATTAAAACATGCAAACCCCAGAGCCTGTGGTGTTTCCTTGGGGCAGCGGGTCCCTGGGGTGTCAAGTCCCCAGGACCCCGGGAAACTGGCCGCAGCCCCCGGGATGTCCCGGCAGCGGTGGGAGCTGGAGAATAGTGGGGTTGCTCGGGATTCCAGGCGCGCGGAAGTGGCAGAGTGATGGGGATGGGTAGATGTCCACGCTCCTGTTCCTGGGGCGCACGTGGCTGGGCGGGAGGAGGGACATCGGTGACACGGATGCACAGGGCGACCGGGAGCTGGGAGCGCCGGTCGGGAGGAGCGCAGCTCCTGGGGACGGAGCTGCAGGGTGGGCGCGGGGCGGGCTGTGGGCACAGGAGTGGCCGCAGGGATTCACGCGCCCCTGGAGCGGCCGGGAAGCGGCGCGCGCGGAGGCGGTGCCGGGCGCGGGGCGCACGCGCGGGGCGCGGCTGGAGGCGGCGCGAGCAGCGCACGCGGGAGTCTCTGGCGCCGCTTCCCGTGAGGAGGAGCGCGCGCCATGGCGGGCACCGGGACGGAGCCGCGCCGGGACCCGCACCGCCTGCGGCCGCCGCGGCGCGGCACGACCCAGCGCGACCTCACCAGCGCCCACATCGAGTCCTTCAACTACGCCATCAGCGAGGGCGTCTATCGCGCCGTGCAGGTGCGCGGGGCGCGGGGCGGGGGGCGCGGAGCCCGGCCCGCCCCCGCCACGCTGACCCGGTGCCATTGCAGGATGTGCCCCCGGTGGAGTTCGCGCTGAAGGACACCCGGCTGGCGCTGGTGCTGGTCGGGGTGTCCATCGCCCCTCCCGCCGTGCCGGCCGGCACGGTGTGCCAGGAGAGGAGGGTGTTCCCGGCGGAGTGCCGCGGGCTCCGCAGCACCTACCGCGGCAGGATCACTGTAAGTGCCCGCGCCCCGCCGCCCGCCCGCCCTGCACACGCGTGGCCCTGTCCCCGCCCCGTGGGGCTGGCTGAGCCCCGCACACGTGTGTCCTTGTCCCGGCCCTGTGCTGTGGTTAAAGGCCCCTTCCCGGCTCACCGCTCTCACGGGGTGTTCTGGGAGCGCTTCCCTGCCTGGGCTCTGGGGTGTTAATGATGTGTGGCCTCGCTGTTTTTCCCCGCACATCAAGCTTGTCTTTGTCTCGGCCCCGCTGGCCTTCTTCCCCGTGTCATGTTTCTCCCTGCAAGCCCAGCCAGCTTGGAAGACCTTGGATGGAGACCCCCATCATCCCAGAGAGCAGCATCATCCAAATCATGTTTCTGCAGGAATCCAGGTTTCAAAAGTAGCGTTGCTCCCATACAGAAGTCCAGAGCTATAAATCTCTCGTGTTCACAGGTTCATGGTTTTTCTGAAGTGCTTTCAAATTTGCCTAGAGAGGAAGCATCCCCAGCAAATATTTTCCTTCACGGTGTGAAAGGATTGCACATTGCTGTTTCCTGTTAAAATGGTGTAGTTGTGTCTGAGCTGATTGCTTATGTGAGGCACCTGGTGCAAGGAAATGCTTGCTTGGAATTTCAGGTTTTTACTTGTTTTCTTTTTTGGTGTTTTATTTCTTTGAAGCTGTACACCTTACCATGATAAAAGCCACTCTAAGTGCAATACCTCATCTGAAAAGGAAAGTGGGGCAGTGCAGATTGTTCATAGCTGTATTCCCAATAGATCTTAGATTTTTCCTGAGCTTACACATGAGCTAGAGCTGGTTTTCTTTTTCTTACCTGAATTATTTCCCATCTCTTTCTTTTTTCCCATTGCCTGTTTCATTATTTTTTTGAATGCTTGGAGCAATTAGACCAGTTTGCTGTGCCTTGTGTGAAAATGCATTGCCTTGTGCTGGGACAGGTTAACCTCTCCCCTTTCCTGCCCATGCACAGCAGAAGGCAGTAATCATTCCCTGTTTCCACCATGCTGCTTTAGCTTCATATCTCCCTCAGTTCCCACTGCCCTAGGATAAGATGTGAGCCCCAGTCTGCTGAGCTGCTGTAGACCCTTGTCATCACTTCAGGCATAGAGCAGACTGCAGCAGTCTCTGTGTAAGGCTACCCCACGGATTTCAAGGGGCACAGTAGCATTTCCCTTTTCCAGTAATTTCTGAGACTCAGTTTACTCATTGTAGCTGCTGCCAGGTGTTGAACCCATGTTCTTGTATTGCAGTGCCAATGTTTCTTTCCTGCAGGACAGCAGCTCTTTCAAAGCCCATCATTCTGCATGTAAAGTTAGGATTCTTACAGTCTTCCTGCAGATCAGCTGCTAGAATTTGTTAATAAATTTTCTTTCCTGCATGCTTTTCTTTCTTGTTTTTCAGATCACTCATGAACATGCTAAGTGAAGAAAGGAAGGATTTTGTCAGGCCTGTAGTGTGAATGTCTTTTCACTGGACACTTCCTCTCTTCTTCTACTTCTGTTACCTTCTGAGGTTTCCTTTCTTATCCTGTGGCTGCCTTATTTTATTTAGGCTGCTCTGTTGAAGGGTCTGAAAGGCAAAGGAGGCCAGACCAACCTTGTTCACTCACCCAGCAGCTTCTTTACCTGACTGTAGACTTGTATGATTTTCTTCTGTAAACCCAAGTTGACTGTTCCCCAGAGTGTAATCTTTATGCATGTATCTACTGGCTCTTTTTTTTATTATTACTACCATTTTACAGTGATACAAGTCTGTTCAACTGCTTGTGGTTGTATGAAAGGTGCAGTTAATATAGCAGGAAATATTAAAAGGGCAACTTAACTTGCTTACTGTTGGTGTTGTATTGTTTTAGGCTGACATCAGCTGGTCAGTGAATGACATGCCACAAGGGACTATCAAGCAGCCCTTAGGGTATATTCCAATCATGGTGAAGTCCAAACTGTGCAACCTCTGTGGTTTTTCTCCACAAGACCTTATGGAGCACCATGAGGAGGAAGAGGTAACAGGGATTCTGAGGGTCAGGAAAGTCTGTGTTTTACCTGAGCAGTCTGTCAGGTCACCTTTTCTTTGCAGAGCTTGAACATTTATATTTTGTTTCAAGTTTGACTTCCCATTTTCTCTTGAAAGTAGATTGTTTATGGGGGCTCGATGAAGCAGCTTGAGAAGTTTGCAGCCATGGCTGTTCTTGAACAGAGGGATCTGTTTGGTGTCAATACCTACAGTTTTGGTGTAGAACCTCTCAGCTGCTACACAGCAACTGAGAGTGATGTGAAGGGGACTTTGCAGAGAGAAAAATTCGGAGAACAGGCATTGAAAGAGACATTTCCATTCCCAGTTGTCTTGTGCAGCTTTTTCCCTGTCTCCCCAGTAGCATGTTAGCTGTCTGTAATTGAATACAGAATTATTTAACGCTGCATTTTGAATTCACAAAAAAGAGACAGCAAACTACAAAAGAAAATCAAAAAAGTAAGCTTGTATGTGACTGGACAGAGATCTTTAGCTCTGAAAATTCCCCTGGTTTATAAACTCAATATGAGAACTTCAGAGCATTTACTTTTAAAAGTTAATGTCAGCTCTTCAGAGATGTTTCATTGATCACAAAGGTTTTTTGTTCCTCTAAGTTGTGGAACATGCATCCTTTTTCTTGCACTCTGCTACATTTAGACTTCATAAGACCTTGCTAAGGAGTGCAGCCTTTCCAAAAGGAGTGCTGAACCATGTCTTGCTATTTCCCATTACATGTTTGGGGTTTGTCTATAATACAGGCATTTTTTTTCTTTTACTCACAGTGCCAGTTCTGAGTTTCTAGGTATATTAAAATGATTTTTCTTCTCCTGCCAGGAAATGGGAGGCTACTTTATAATCAATGGCTTAGAAAAAGTAATCAGGATGCTGATTATGCCCAGGCGAAACTTCCCTCTTGCAGTGACAAGACACAAGTGGAAAAACAGAGGCCCTGGTTTCACAGAGTACGGTAAGCTCAGCAGTTTCCTGCAGCATGCTAGTAACAACTGCTTGAGGACAAACAGGAGTGGCCATCTGTAGTTGAATTTTGGTAGTTTTTGGTAGTTGTTTTGTTACAGTTCTTGTGTGATGTTAATATTTTTTGCTGCACATAAGAAGAAAAGGTAAACACACCACCATGATGGCACAAGCAAGAGGCAGGGATTTGCCTTGTGGGAGTTGTCTGAGCTATCCATGGGGAGTGAGGAGATTTTATTCCAGGTTTTGCAGTACTTGTCACCTTTTGTTCTGTGGAAGGTGTAACTAAAACCCCACCTCCAGTACAAGTCAGTGTAATCCACTGAAATAATTTCACTGATTTTGTCCATACTCCATAGTGGCACATTTCATATCCATGAAGCAGAGTAAACTAGGTGCATGGCTGCCACTTCCCTTTGTCATGTATGCTCAGCAAAACCAGTTTAAAATTGAATTAAGCCAGAAAATGTTAAATAGCATTTTAAACTCAGGTGTTGCCAGTTGCTGATTTGACTGGACCATGGTGCTTGAGCACACACTTTCATTCCACACTAGTTTATTTCAAGGCAGTGCCAGATTAGATGGTCCTTTTTAGTTTTATTTTTCTTTGTCCTGCAGTGGATAGTGTGGGGCAGGACCAGGAAACACTGCTGCAGCACTGCCACCCAAACACAGAGATAAGAGTGCAGTTAGGAACAGTACTTGTGTGTTACTCTATCCTACAACTGAAGGTTACAAACAGGATAGTTGAGGCCTGGGTCTTTCTTTAAAAACTTTCTGCATCTTTCTAAGCGTCTCAGCAAATGTGGTGGCTGTCCTGAGACACAGCCCTCTTTAGCTGAGAGCTGAGTTGAGCTGGTATGTTTATTTGAGGTGGCACACTGACGCTGAAGTAAGCTGTGTGCCACATGTTCTCAGCCATCAAGTACCAGTGTTTCTCTCATGAATCGTCTCACACCTCCTTGGACATGGCACAGCAATGCAGCCACTTGGTTTAGTGCAGCTCCTGCTGATGTTGTGATTTTTGCAGGATTGTTGATGCACTGTGTCAAGGATGAGCATACTGCAATAAATATGAACCTTCACTACTTGGAAAATGGCTGTGTCATGGTGAATTTCATTTTTCGTAAAGAGTTGTTCTTCCTCCCCTTGGGATTTGCTCTGAAGGTAAGCAATGAATGCTCGTGCTTTCTGTATTGATAAATACAGAAGTTTTGCAAAGCATTTTTATTTTAAGTAATGAGAAGAAGCTAATTCCACTTGGAGTATTTTCAGTCAGCCTTCCTATTCTGGTTGGAGAAAGGTCATCCAAACTGTGTAACTCTAATCAAACACTCAGTCTGCAGCAGAGGAAGTGACTGCAGGGACAAGAGATGAGGGGAGAGTCACACTCATGGTTTTGTGGGTTTTTTCTAATTAATGGTCTGGATGGAGATCATTATCAGTGTATGAATATCCCCTGCAGTACTCTCTAAGCATCTCAACCCTACAGCATTTTGCAGTTTGCATTGTGGAAGGGCATTTCTAGAGCACTGAAAACCTAAATCATGGGGTGCCTTAGTTCTTTAGCTGTAGTGTGTAGACAGATGTTGTTATGACCTTATTTATCTGATCTGATAAATATCTGTTTCTCAGGCATTAGTTAATTTCCCAGACTACCAGATTTTTGAAGAGTTGGTGAAAGGAAGGGAAGATGACACCTTCTATGTGAACTGTGTTACTGAGATGATGAGAGCAGTGGTGGATGCCGGCTGTTTGACACAGCAAAACGTCCTGGATTACCTGGGGAAGAGCTTCAGAGTGAAACTCAACCTGCCTGAGTGGTACAGCAATGAACAGGCTGCAGATTTCATTCTGAGGTCTGTGTGTGGGTGTGATCCAGTGTCATTATGGTGAATTTAAAGGCATATGTGAGAATATTATGGTGATATGTATTTTAATGGATTGACAAGAAGTACTCCCAAAAGAGTTTCACAAGAGGGTGACAGTTTTTATTTAGATGGGATTTTTGTGATGTTATTGATTAAAAACACAAAGGTTGAGGAAGAGAACGTTAAAGCTAGCTCTGTGACTGCTTGAGGATCCATTTGTTGAACAGAAATACTGCAGTTTATTATCAGTTTCACACAAGCTCTGTCAAAAAGTAATTTTTATCTTTTAAAATGGCAGAAAAGAGATCCTTTAAAATCTTCTTTCATGAAATAAGTTAGAAAGCAGTGGAAGAATTGGCTTTGAGACTGTCAGTGTGGCAGCCATTCAACTAAAAAATTCAAATTTCTGGTAAAGTAGGTATTTCCTCTTCCTTCAGCTTTAGAAATTGGGTGTAGTTTTCCTTTTTTTGTTTGTGCTAGACTGTTGCTCACCCCACAATTTTCCATACATGGCTTGATAGCAGTGGAGATTTGGAGTTTCTGTGGCAGGGCCCTGATAGTGCTAACAAATATATTTTGTAGTTTACGTCTACTTGCCTTGTTAGACTTTTTACCAAAAAAAAAAAAAAATTCTCAATTATTTAGGAGAAACTTGAAGGACATGAAGCTAGCATGAAGAGATCATGGTGGTTGTCCTCCTTCTTTGTCTTCCTTCAGCAATTGTATCTGTATTCACCTGACCAGTAGAACTGAAAAGTTCTACCTGCTCTGTATGATGACCCAGAAACTCTATGCTTTTGCCAAAGGGGAGTGCATGGAGGATAATCCAGACAGTCTCATGAATCACGAGGTGCTTACCCCAGGACAGCTTTTCCTTATGTTCTTAAAGGTAAGGTCATGGCTCACACATCTTTAAATTTCTTCATGGATCAGAAAGTTGGTAACATGCTTGTGACTTATACAGGTAACTTAGTACTAATCTATTCCAGTTCAGTTTATAGGGATACCTCACTTTAGGATGCTGGGAAGAGAGTAGTCGTGTTCAGAATCTCGACTGTTCCATGAAATTCACTGTGGAATAGTAGTTCTCATCCCCAAATGAGATACTTTTATTACATAATTCTTTAATCTTTCTTTTCTCCTTTAGCCAGAATTTTCTTTAGCGTTGTTTTCTTGAAAGACTGTAAAAAAATTTCTCCACTGCTTGAGTGGTTTGATAGTAAACTTGGGGAAGCATTTTAGTGCTATACAGAACAGCTACCAGCAACCAGAAAAAGTTGCTCCTAGCCCTTGCTGTCAGATCAGCAAGGGAGTGAGTTAACAGCCCCGTTTTTTGAATCCTAAGATCCTAAATAGTCAAAAGCACACAGTAGACACAGTGTACTCTGTATACAGTTATCCTTGTGGTCAGATTACAGCTACAGTTTCTGCTTTGGGTTTTGACTGTGCTTTATGAAATTTGGTTATTGTACTTCATTTGCCAGACTCATCACCAATTCTGAGTGGAAGTGATTGCCAAGCTGTTGGGTGTGTGTTTTCCTTTCAGTTCTGTGTTGATATATACCATCAGCATCTTGGTAGAATGAAGTCAGTGTTGGAAATAAGTCTGGAAAACTGTCAGTTCCTTAAAAGTTGTCCATCTTGCTAATATCAGAGGGGTTCTGTAGCATGTGCAGCTGATGTGCTAGATTAGAACTGATGTTTTAATTCAAGCCTTTCCTGTCCTGTTTTAATTTTAAATCTCTCTTCTTAAACCGTAGGAGAGGCTTGAAACCTGGCTGCAATCTGTTAGGTTTGTTTTGGAGAAAAGAGCAGAAAAAGCAGATATCAACTTAAATACAGACAGCCTGGTGAAGGCATTCAGCCTGGCACCAGACTTCACCAAGCCATTTGAGTATCTACTTGCAACTGGTAACCTGCGGTCTAAAACAGGTAAATCTGCAGACTTAAGATGCCCTTTTTTCTTTGTTTCCTGTAAAACAGAATGAGGGACAACATAAAATTGAGCTCTTAACTGGAAACAACTGCTTGTAGGCAGACATTCTACAGTGTAACTGGATTGCTAATAGGGGTTTGAAGAAAGGGATAGTTCAGAAAAAAGGCAAGATTTATGCACAAGCATAGGCATTGTGCATGGTATACAACAGGTTATATGAAAGCAAAGCCTCTACCCAGATGAATAGTTGAAATTAAATTTAGCATTGTCCAAAACAGTGACTGTAATTTCATTTGCTTTCCCAAAGATTATTTCTTCTTAGAAGGTGCAGTGTAAGACAGAGAAGGGGCATTTTTTAATCAGAACTGCCCCATTAGTCATGTGAGCTTAAGTGGAGAGAAACTGGTTTGCTGATGTATATTCAGATTTATCTGATGCTTCCCTGAAGTGTCCAGAATTACAGTGTTGTAATGGAGTGCCCACTAGAAAATGAGATTAGATTAAAAACCTGCAGAATTTTGGTAAAACTGCAAATTCCTAGTCGCTCCACTGGCAATTACTTCCACATGTTTGTAAAGGGAGATAGATTTTAATGAATAGCTTAGAACCTAAAGTCTCTAGGTCTCTTACAGTCACTGAGTTGCCTGTGCACATGCACCTCCCTTGCTGGGATCCAGTGTGAGCATCTTGAGGGATTGTCAGTGAAAAATAAGAAACTGTCTTGTAACATCATCGTGTATTTGTTAAAGCTGGATGAGGTCCTGACATGAGTCTCACCTTTGTTCCCTAGGGCTGGGCATGTTGCAGGACAGTGGTCTCTGTGTGGTGGGGGACAAGCTGAATTTCGTCCGCTACCTCTCCCACTTCCGCTGCATACACAGAGGGGCAGCGTTTTCCCAGATGAGAACCACGACGGTGCGCAAGCTGCTGCCCGAATCCTGGGGCTTCCTGTGCCCTGTGGACACCCCGGATGGAGAGCCCTGTGGGCTGATGAACCACATGACAGCTCTGTGTGAAATCGTCACCGAGATGGTGCCTGTGACAGACATTCCACCTTTGTTATGTTCCCTGGGTATGTTTCACTGGCCTGATGGTTTAGTGAAGTGTTCTCCTTCCTTAGCTCCCTGCCCTGCAGCCCTGTGCCTGGGAAAGGTTCTCCACACAGCTTCACAGTGCACTGCTTAGTTGAGAAGGTGAAATCAAGTTTGACCTGTACTTACTGGGCTTCTGCTTAGTGGTAAATAACACATTGCTTGCACAGGCACATCAGCCTGTAAAATTCAGTGTCAGCGTCTCTCAGCTGTGTGCTGTAGTGAGGACGTTCACTAAAGCACAAGGAATTGCACAAGGAATTTCTCACAGCTCTGAGAAACTGGACTAAGCAGTAACTTTGTAATTACTTGAATTGGACTGCTGTTCACTTGTGATTACCACAAAAATGAGAATCCTTATTACAGTCAGAAAAATGGGGAGGGGAATGACATTCTAAGTTGTAAATGTTTTTTATTTTCCAGTGAACCTCTCTGTGGCTTTGCCAAGAATTTTTTGATGTCTCAGAAAGTTTCTTGGTGTGAACTGAGAAGTGCAGAAATAACTTCTGTGTTTTGTTTGCTTGTTTTCGGCTGTTGCTTCCATCAACTACCTCTTCCTGCAGGTGTCACCCCCATTGATGCAGCTCCAAGCCAGCCTTACTCAGAGTGCTACAGAGTTGTGCTGGATGGCTCCATGGTGGGCTGGGTAGAGCGGGAGTTGGCCCCCGAGATTGCACAAACCCTCCGCCGTTTCAAGGTTTGTTGTCTCGTTTGAAATGTTTCCTAGCTAAACATCTTCAACATGCAGTGGTCAAAAATAGGAATGTTTGGAACTTCTTAGGCTTCCATTTCTTTCTTTTTTATTTTAATAGAACCCAATAAGTTGTCTTTGGCTGTATATTAGTATTGGAGTGTGCTTTTGTGCTACCTTTTTTATCTATATGTTTCATCTGTTGGTTTATGAAGTTACAATTTTTGAAAGAAGAACATTTTCTTGGAAAAAGTAAGATAAGACATATTCTGTCTTTATTTTTTTCAGTGGAGGTTTTTCTAAAAGTATTTCTAAGAACTCTTCTCCATGGCTTTTTATTAGTGGCTACACCTGTAGCTGACATTTTCATTGTGTGACCAGGTGGATACAGTTTAGTTAAACTTGGTTTGTGTTTCTAGATTGTTATTTCTTTGCACCAACAGATAACACAAGAGAAGAGATTTCCTCCACGGGCAGAAGTGGTCCTAATCCCAATGACAGGAAAACCCAGCCTGTATCCTGGGCTGTTCATTTTCACCAACCCTTGCCGGATGGTGCGGCCTGTCAGAAACCTGTCCTATGGAAAGAATGAATGGATTGGGACTCTGGAACAGGTGGGGTTTGCATATTCCCATGTTACAGAGGTACCTGGCATCAAAAATGGGTCTGGAAAATATTTGTGAAAGGAGCCGATGGTGAGGCTTGTGTTGAAGAGCTAGAATAGGTGGCAGAAGGGTTTTTTTCACTCCTGCAAATTGATTTCTGGTAAATGTTGTAGCTGGAGTGTAAAGATATTTTTGTGAACTTCAGATCTGCTCTCAGTATTAACTTTGTGAAGATTTGAGGTGAAGGATTGCTGTGTTGTGTGTACCATGTCATCTTGTATTACATCGTGTTTGCCAAATGGCTCCTGGGCAGCCAAGCAGTGGATTGCTGGGGAGCTCATCCACTTGGAACTATTAAAATGGGAGACAGAGAGGAGGACACATTACTGCAGTTTTGTATTTCAGACTTTGTTTCCTTGCAGCTAATCTGTGATAGATGGTTTACCAGCTGTCTGATTTGTCTTGCTAATACACTACAGTGCAGACAACAGCCACAGCTAAAACTGAAATGAATAGAAAGCCATTGAAGACAGCTTTGTTTTGTTCCCTGCCTTTTAAAAGAAGGAAGTGAGCAAGCATTATCCACTTTGATGTTTTCAGATCTTCATGAACGTGGCCACACTGGAGTCAGAGGTGGTGCCTGGAGTGACCACTCACCAGGAACTCTTCCCTCACGGCATTTTGAGCGTGGTGGCCAATCTCATTCCCTTCTCTGACCACAACCAAAGTCCACGGAACATGTACCAGTGCCAGATGGGTAAGTGCTGTAGTACCCAATGCTGCAAGATCCTGGGCAAGGGGATTAACACCTCATTAACACCTCTAGTGTATTGCATTTCTGACAGTGTTATCAGAAAGATATCCTGAAAACACTACCTCTTCCTCATACTTTCCTGCAAGTAGCAATATGACTGTTGAAAACTCGATTCCCTTGCCAGGATATTGATGCTGCCGAAGCAAATGCTCTATGACCTGGAAATACGTAGCATGGGCCTCACTCTGGGAAACACTGGGGAGAAGACACACATACATCCCCCCCCAAACAACAAAACAAAACAAAGCACACAAAAATAATCTCCAAGTAAGCAAAACCAGAAACACCACACCAACCTTGGTGGGGATTTTGAAATTGAAGAAAAGAAAGCAGGTCTGCAGAAAAGAAAACAAAATTAGATGTAGTCCTTATGAAATGCTGTGAAAGGAATTTAGTATTGTGGTTCATAGAAAATTTGTAGCTGGGCTTGGGGCAATTATTAAATTCCAAGGGGTTTAAAATTGATAATCCCTCTACATTTGTAAGTATTTCCAGCTTTTTTCTTAACAAGATACATGGAGGAATAAATCCAAGTTTCCCTCCTTCCCTCCAGGAAAGCAGACCATGGGGTTTCCTGTTTACAACTACAAGGATCGCTCAGACAACAAGCTGTACCACCTGCACACCCCCCAGAGCCCTCTGGTGAGGCCCAGCATGTATGACTATTATGGGATGGACAGCTATCCCGTTGGCACCAACTCCATCGTGGCCGTCATCTCCTACAGTGGCTATGACATGGAAGATGCAATGGTAAGCCACCAGAAGGGAAAAATCCTGTCCTGTGAAGGAATTTGATGTGGGGCACTGGTAGTAGGGGTGATATTCAGCTGAGAAGAGCCCGCTTTCTGTCTCTGCTGGTCCTCACACTTTTTGGGCAGATGGAGCAGCACAGTGGTTGTGTTGTTACAGCAGGCAGTGCTGGAGGTGCTGGGAGTAGAGCAGAGCTTCGTTCGTCCAAGGCAGCGGCCTTCCAGCTTTGAAGAATAAGGGGGTTACACGAGGCTTGAGTTCTGTGCAATGGTGACTTACTGAGAGGCTTCAAAAAGGCAGTGTTCCTATTTTGATCTGATGCTTACCTTTGTAAGTGTTTTCTTTTTTGAAGTTACCAGCAAGTCTTTAACAGGCTTTTGTTTCTCCTTTTTAGATTGTAAATAAATCTTCCTGGCAGAGAGGATTTGCTTATGGAAGTGTTATCAAGGTGGAGAGCATTGACCTTTCCCTTAAAGCCAGCAGGGCAGGTGATAATTTAGTATTTGGCATCAGGCCTGGTGATCCAAACGTTGGGGAGAAGCTGGATGCTGATGGACTGCCTTTTGTTGGGTCTGTCCTGCAGCCTGGGGACCCCTTCTACAGCTTCATGAACCTCAACACAGGGGAGACCTTCACTGTGTACTATCCGTAAGTACAGCTTGTTGCTCCTGGCTCTGCTCACCCCATGGGGAGGGCAGTTGGCCCTTTCCCTGCAGGTGTTCCCTTTTCTCCTCACATAATGGTGTCCATGGCATGACAGAGAGCATGAAGTTCATACTGTAGGCACTCCCAGGCATGTATCACATCTTTTCTCTAAGCCAGTGTGTGCTGCAGAGCTGGCTTATCGCAGGAGGATATTTTTTTGGTGATTTGCCTTGGCTGGTTGTATGTGGATGTGATAATAGTTAAGCCTGCAGCAAACCCCTCTGGCCCATGGAATATCAGGCTGAGGGTTCATTTGGAGAAGGAGCACATGCCTGAACAGGGCCCTTTTTGTCAAAGCTCACACTTCACCTTCTCTTTCTGCTCTGAACTTCCCTCTCTACTGAAGAACTGAATCGGGTTCTTTGTTTTGGGATCCCATCAGTATGGTGTGAATTTGTTGGTGGTAGGGAGAGGGGCTACTGCCTTAGCACAGTGGAAATGGCAGTGGGATGCGGTTTATCAGGTACGAAGTGTGATACAGATGAACCAGGATGAAATGATCCTTACTTTAAATCATGGGTGGCACATTACCTGATCACCTGAAAGTGGTACCTGAATGGAACTTGGAAGATGCCTTTGTATTTCTTCCTTGCCCTAATTCTTACATAGTCTGAGTTCTTTCACTGCTAAGTAGTACTTTGAAGAATGGTGGTGTTTCTCAGCTGTCCAAAGGCATTTTATAAGTGGTTGAGGTTTTTTGCTTCATTTTCCTTTTGAAGCTAAAAATTATAAGCAAACCTGACACCTTTGCTATGATTGTTCCTCCACCTACACAGGAGTAAGGAAGTGGGCATTGTGGACAACGTCAGGTTGTGCAGCAATGACCGTGGCACTGGGAAGTTCAAGAAAGCTTGCATCACTGTGAGGGTTCCCCGAAATCCCACTATTGGAGACAAATTTGCCAGCCGTCACGGACAGAAAGGTATCCTGAGCCAGCTCTGGCCCGTCGAGGACATGCCCTTCACAGAGAACGGGATGGTTCCAGACATCCTCTTCAACCCTCACGGCTTTCCCTCCCGCATGACCATTGGGATGTTAATTGAGAGCATGGCGGGCAAGTCAGCAGCCCTGCATGGGGTCTCCTACGATGCCACTCCCTTCACCTTCACCGAGAAGAAGTCTGCTCTGAAATACTTTGGTGAGACTTTAGCAAGCGCAGGTTACAACTTCTTTGGGACGGAGAAGATGTACAGCGGCGTCAGCGGGGTGGAGCTGGAGGCAGAGATCTTCGTGGGGGTGGTGTACTACCAGCGCCTGCGCCACATGGTCTCCGACAAGTTCCAGGTGAGGACCACGGGGCCCCGAGATGCTGTCACCAACCAGCCTGTCAAGGGGAGGAATGTGGAAGGTGGGATCCGCTTCGGCGAGATGGAGCGGGATGCTCTGCTGGCCCATGGCACTTCCTTCCTGCTGCAGGACCGCCTGTTCAACTGCTCCGACGGCTCCGTAGCCTATGTGTGCACAAGCTGCGGCAGCATGACATCCCCTGTGCTGGAGAAACTGTCCCGCTCCTCTGTGACCAGCAGCAGGAGGTATTCCTGCTCTGTCTGCAGAGAGGTAGATGCCATTGAGGTTGTCCCTGTGCCGCATGTCTTCCGCTACTTTGTGGCTGAGCTGGCAGCCATGAACATAAAAACAAAGCTCAATGTGGAGTAGTTTGGTCCTTGGCATGGTGATAGTTGAAGGGATGAGGCACGCATCTAGCCTTGTCCCTGTTGTTCAGGTATTAAGTCAGTGCTCAGGTTCTTCAAAAGAATTCAAGATTAGTTTGATGTTTGTGTTGTGACAGGGTGATTGCCAAGCTGTAGGGCAAGGAAAGATGGCTCTGTTGGTTTGGACTTCTTAAAGGATCACCAGCTATTGAGATGTGTACGAAAATCAGGCAATGTTGCTGCTCTGCCCCAGGTCCTGGGTTGAGTGATGGGGTTGTTCGAGTGCGGGCTGAAACTCTTGGTATGAAGAGGTCATAAAACAGCATGAAGTGAATGCTGGAAATGACAAAAAAAAAAATTTTGTTGGTTTTTTTCAAGAAAAATCTTTGAAAAACGTATGCCTTAATGATGGGTTTGTGTTCAAGTTACTGTACATGTTTTGTTTTTCTTTATTTCAATACATGTGCCTTGAGCCATAGAGAAGGGGGCACGAAGTTGTGCTGTGTGAAGCCACAGCCTTGACTGCAAATAACCAAGGTTGCCCTGCCTTGTGTCCTGGAAGTGTTCAGGGTCACCAGGCTGAGCCGTGCTGCAGTTTGGGGTTTGTTTTGGTGCATTTAGCTGAAGAATAAAGCAGAGGCATTTCCAGCCTGGCTCGTGCATGTGCAGCATGGATATTGTAGAACTGGAGCTCGTCCTTGGCTTAAGTCCACAGCAGCTGCCACCCTGCCCTGTCCCAGGCCTCCTCCATTCCCCTCTGCCCTCCCCGGCCCCCGCGGGTCAGAGCATGTGCCCCGGGCGCAGCCGGACCCTGCGGGCCCAGAGTTCTTGTGTAATTTCTTCTTCACCTGCCGGCAGCGCCGTGCTGGGGCGGGGGGGTGCTCCCGGGGCTTGGCGGGCGGGAGGCGGTGGGGGTGTCCCCGGGGGCAAGGCGCGGACCTGCCGCACGCCCGGCGCTTCCCGCACAGTCCTCAGCATCCCCGGGGCGGGGACTCGCTCCGTGGTGCGGCCGGGAAGCAGCAGCGGCCCCGGCGGGGCGGAGCGGGGCCGTACCACCGGCGGGGGAGCGCCGCGGCAGCCCCGGCCCCGCAGCGCCGGCGGTGGGCGGCGCAGCTGGAGCTGCGGGTGGGGGTTGAGCCCTTGGCAGCCCCATGCACTGCAGCTGCCATGGAGCTGCTCCGGGTGCTGCTGGCTGCCGCTCTGCTCCCGCTCCTGCCCCGTGAGTACCCCCGGGACAGACCCAGGAGGCGGAAAGGCTGAGTGCAAAGCCTGCATGCAAAGGCTGAGCTCTGCCGAGCTGGCAGCCGTACTGGGTGGGGTGTGTGAGGGAAGAAATGCCCTTAAACCTTGTCTCCCTCAGTTGGCAGGGCAGCTGTGCCACTGCCTACACTGACCCAGCCATTGAGCATGGTGCTGGCTGGGCAACGCCGGCAGCTGGTGGTGTGCGTGGTGAGCGACCTGGCCCCCAGCTCTGGCCATGCTGTCTGGATCTCCAGTGGGAATGGTAGCATCCTGCAGTCCTTTGCCTATGGGGCCTCCCAGGAGGATGGTGGCACCGTCTGCTCTGTCTCACTCCTTTCCAGTGACCCCCCGCGCGAGAGGGAACTTGCCTGCCATGTGGGGGCCAACAACACCTCCCCATCCCACAGCTCCAGCCCCATCCGCATCACGGGTATGACGCTGCTGCCACCCCCCCTGCCTGCCTTGGCCACTGTTGCCCAGTCTAGTGGGTGCACTGGTGGCCCCTGAGGAGGGAGGTCGGCAGGGCCTCTGGGGCCAGCAGGGAGCAGGTGTGAGGGCCTAGGGGAAAACGTTGCTGTCCTGATCACAGGAAGGGGTTTGTGGCCAGCCCTGCTGTGCACCTGGTGCTGGGCTGCCAGCGTCTCCCCAGCTGCTCTTTCATCCCACAGGCAATGAGGAGGTGGCAGAGCTTTGTAGCACAGCTGGTGAGTCTCTGGCCCCTGCCTAGTGGGAATGTCAGTTGCCAGGGAGAAAGCCTGGCTTGGCTGGGGCTATGTGGTGGTTGGGATGGGTTTTCCTACAGTGTTGTGAGACTGGGGAAGAGGGAGGGAAGTGTCACCTTGGTGGGAAGAATGGGGAAACTGGGTCAGACCCAGCCTGCCCTCAGGGACAGCATGAGGGTGACATGAAGTGTCTCTGGGATGTGCAAGGATCCCAAGTCTGCCCAAACATGACCGCATGGCAGGCCTGGAGAGGACATGGGGGCACTGGGATGTCTGTGGCAGGCATCACTTCACCCTTCCATTGCAGTGTCACCGGCGCCTGCCTTGGCAGCCCTGCTTATGGCTGTCCGTGTGGTGTTGCTGAAGGTCTTGCTCTCTGATGCTGTCCTCACGTCCATCCTCCTCGCCCAGAGCTGAGGGCAACTGCCCATGCCTGAAGGGTAAGTCCCCCTGGTTTGGTGTAGTGGTGTGGAAGTCACTGGAAATATTCCGGAGACTGGAGAGAGGACCCCCAAATGGAGGAGGAAGGAGACCCAGTGTTGGTTGCGGGAGGTACAGGATGGCAATCTTGGTTTGGATGGACGAGAGAGAGGGGCTGACATGTTTCTATCAGGGTTTCTTGTGGGTGGCAGGGCCCCGGAATTACCTGAAAGATGGGAAGGGACCCCAAATTATCCAGAGGTAGGGAAGAAGCCGCAGGGTACCTCGGGGGGTGGGGGGGGAATGTTTCCAGAATTCCAGAGGCAGGGAGGGGCCCCGGAGGGTTGTGTGGATACCCCGAGGGGCGGCCGCGGCCACGTGCGCGCCCCCTCCCACGTGGGCGCTCGGCGGGACTGCCCGGGGGCGGTGCTCCGGGGGCCGCGCGCCGCTGGGATTGGCTGGCGGTGGCTGGCGGGGATTGGTCACGCGGGTCACGCGCGGCTCCGGCATTGGCCGGCGCGGCAGGGTCGCCATGGTAACCGGGCGTGGCGGGGGGGGAGCGCGCCCCGGAAGCGGAGTCATGGCGGCGGCGGGGGCAGCGTTGCTGATGCTGCTGATGGCGGCGGCACTGGCAGGGGGCGACGACTCGGACTGGGTGCGACTGCCCAGCAAGTGCGAGGGTAAGCGGGGCCTCGGGGGACCGGGGTGATCGGCTGCCGCCCGCTGTCTGTTCGGGCCGGGGGTTGCTGGTGCGGGGCTGCGCCCCCGCGGGCTGCCCTTCTGCTCGCCTCCTGCCCGCGGGCACCGCTGTTCCCGGCAGTCACTTGATCGCCTGTCGCTTCGCAGCTGGGACTGGTCGTGTGTGCTGCTTACAGTTCGGTCTCCGTGATGCTTCCTATCTGAGTATCCCTTTGGTTCACAGGCAGTCCAGGGTATGTCATGACGGACATTGGCTGCCTGATGCGATTTCCTCTGTCTTTGCTGTGCAAGCGCATATGGAGCTGGACAGCAAAGAGAAAATAAAAACAATAGGGAGTTCTTTACAAAGCTTTCCCTGCCAGGGAAGCAGCTCTGGAGATGCTGACGTCCGAGTTCTGCTGTGGCACCTGTGTAACCTCAGAGAAGCATCAGAGCAAGCACTGACCACACTCTGCTCCTCTTCCTGCCCAGACTTGGAACCTGTGTCAGTGCACAGCAAAAGCTGCAGGAAGGATCTGGATAACTGGACTTAGCAGTGAGCACTCCTGGCATGTGTGGGGACACTGCAGCAGGTGTGGTTTGGAGGAGGACATCTGTGAGGTCCGAGTTCCAAGGGGCTGCAGGAAGGAACAGTCATCCCACCTGAGAAAGGGCCACAGTCGCCTCCAGCCCCTGGTACCAGCAGAAGAAGAATTGTGCAGGAAGTGTGCACAGGGCTTCTCAACGCGTGCGTGGGAGCTTTGGAGGGGCCACCTCTCTTCCTGCCTGGGGCATCTCTCAACTCACATAGTTGCCTGGGAGAAGACAGTGGCTCATTGCTGACAGACCATTCCTGCTGGAGCTTGGCCCTTATAAAGTGGAGCTCAAAGAAGAGGTGGCTCCTGGCAAACAGGACCCCACAGCATTGGACGAAGCTTTCTCCAGCCTCCTGAGACCCTAGTTTTGGGGGAGGAATGGCCACACCATGCCTGGCTTCCATCCGTCTACATTCCCACTTGTAAACCCCTGAGATATTTCTCCTGCTATCTGTTTCTGTAGCTCTATTGGGCTCTTTTTACAGAAGAAATAAAGCTCTTTTTTTTAGTTTTATAAAAATACCATGCACTGTGTTCTAAATCTGTTGAGGATGTGGTCTCTGCTGCAGGCAGCGCCCCAGGTTGTGTTGCTGGAGCTTACACCCAGCCTGTCCTGTCACCCAGCCCACCGAGCCCTGCCAGCTGCTGAGCCCTCAGCACAGCCCCAGTGTCCCCAGAGCACTGAGAGCACAGAACCAGTACCAGGTGGGACATGCTGTCATCACAAGGAGAAGCTCTGAGCCGCACTGGGACTTGAATTGTGAAAAGACCCCTTGCTCTTCCCAAAGGAAGAGAGCAGCTTGAGGCAGGGAGTTAGAGCCTTTGGGGGGAAAAGCTGCAGGCAGAACTGAGCCTGCGTGACTTCCCAGCTGTGCCACAGCAGCTGGTTTACACTGAAGCATTGGTTTGGGTGCACCTGCTTTAAGTGTTCTCCAGTGGAAGCGCCATTCCTGGTTATTTCTTTGGATGGCCAAGATGTGTTTTGTGGTCACAGCAGCCTTGGTGTGCCCAGTTCCTGAGGCTGGTTCTTGCTGCTGTCCCAGGTGCTCTGTCACACTGCCTGTCAGAACAGTGACACCCCTAAACCACTTGTGCTCTTTCCTTCCCACAGTGTGCAAGTACGTAGCCGTGGAGCTGAAATCCGCCTTCGAGGAGACTGGCAAGACCAAAGAGGTGATCGACACCAAGTACGGCTTCCTGGACGGGAAGGGCTCTGCTGTCAAGTACACACAGTCGTAAGTGGAGTGGGACAGGAGTCTCCTGCTGCTGTTGCAGCCTCCAGAGCCAGAGGCTTTGGGAGGCTCGCTCTGTGCCCTAGCTGTTGCTGGGGGCCCATGCCAAGCGTGAGCCCTTCCTCCCCTCCATGCAGGGACATCCGGTTAATTGAGGTGACAGAGAACATCTGCAAGCGGCTGCTGGATTACAACCTGCACAAGGAGAGGAGCGGTAGTAACAGATTTGCGAAGGTGAGGGCTCTTCCTCCAGTTCCTGCTCCCCATCCTCATGGGGTATGCCTCACCCATCCCTTCACTGCCAGAGTGACAAAACGGGTTCGTTCTTCCCATCCTCTGGATCCCCTGCTAGTGCCTGGCATGCGAGGCCACACTGCCCCCCAGGTCAGATGTGGGGTGCTGTCTTTGGTGGTAGTGGGCAGGCTCCCGCCTGTGTGGAGGGAACCGGGAGCTGTGTTCCTCTTGGGTTTGGGACCAGGTTTGCACAGGGGGACTCGCTGCCACTTGAACTCCCCCTGGTAATGCTGATGCCCCACGGATCTGGCTTGCTTGTTCCTGCACAGCTGGGCAGGCCTGTGTGGCTGACACTGGGAGGAGAGAGTGGGAGCCCTGCAGGAGGAGCACCACCTCACCACGCAGTGCTGCTCCCTCCCTCACAGGGCATGTCAGAGACGTTCGAGACCCTGCACAATCTGGTGCACAAGGGTGTCAAGGTGGTGATGGACATCCCCTACGAGCTGTGGAACGAGACTTCCGCTGAAGTGGCTGACCTCAAAAAGCAGGTACCCCACCCCATGGTATTGGCCCTCATTGGCTGCTATGACCTTGTAGGCTGGAGTGGAGGGGGGAGAGCATCGAGGGGTGCACAGCTGGGAGCAGGATATTGGCAGGAGCCTGGCCCTGCCACACCAGCATGTCTCTGGAGGTGGGCTCTCCTCTCTGCCCTAGTGCGACGTGCTGGTAGAGGAGTATGAAGATGTGATCGAAGATTGGTACAGGCACCACCAGACGGAGGATCTCTCCCAGTTTCTCTGTGCCAACCACGTGCTAAAAGGAAAGGACACAAGTAAGTCCTGGCTGCTGCCAGGGGTTGAAATAATGCAGGAATGCTCGGGAGGGCAGGGAAGCCTTGCTAAAGCATGGGGAGCCCTGCCTCTCCATCAGAACCCCCTCTGCCCCTCTCTTCTCCAGGCTGCCTGGCAGAGAAATGGACTGGCAAGAAGGGTGATTTGGCAAGTGTGGGGGAGAAGCAGAGCAAAAAAAAGAGCGGGAAGAAGAAGAAAAAGGGCCAGAAGGATGAGCGCGAGGAAGCTGCCAGCCTTCCGGACACAGGGGAGGCCCTGGAGGGGGTCCAGGAGCAGGCTCCGCTCACCCACAGCCCAGCTGATGAGCTGTAGGCACGCAGCCCCTGCCCTCGGGGCCGCCCGCTCCGGGGTTTCACCCCGCTGTGCCTATGGGGGTACCAAAGGAAAAGGGACTTGTGACCCGGGGGAGACCGGAGCGCCTGGCCCCACCTTGCCAACCTGGGTGCCATCCCGTGATTAGGTGTCATGGAGCCGCGGACCCAGCCCTGCCGCATCCCTGCCGGGGGCTCCAGTTCCGGGCGGCGGCGAGTGCTACCCCGCCGCCGGCTCCTCGCACGCCGCCGGGACTGTAAATAAAGACGTTTTCCCCATAGTCGCTGCCGCCGCTGCCAGCCCTGCTTCTGCTGGGTGCGGGATCAGCGCTGCTGTGACCCGGGGAGGCGGCTGAGGGGCGGGCGGGTCCCGGGGGCCGGGCCAGGCCCTGACCCCGCCGAGGCAAAGGTCGGGGCCATGAGGGGGCGCGGCGCGAGCACTGCCGGCCAGTGCTGATTGGTGGGGGCGCGGCGGGGG